>JANRMT010062810.1:20397771-20423573 GCA_026402145.1 Polypterus bichir lapradei | reverse complement strand
GGGGACTGTATTGGACAAGTGATGAGCAGTGCCTGGTTGTCTCCACACATACCGCTTAGAATTAAGGCCAAAAAGTTCTATCTTGGTCTCATCAGACAATCTTATTTCTCACCATCTCAGAGTCCTTCAGATGGTGAAGCCTAGTTGCTTTTCTCTAGACCTTTTCTAGGGCTGCTGTGTCCTTTTTGTAGCCTGGAGACCAAAACTGCACACAGTAACAATACCTGGGATGGAGCCCGTGCATAATCGTGCTATACAGCCACCGATGCTGCAACCTGCAGCATAGCTGAGTGTGGGTTTCTCCCAAATGCACCTTCAGTCTTTGGAAGTCTGCTATGATGGTGGAAAGGACAGCGTTCAGGTCCTGCTCTTCAGACATTCTTGAGGCAAAATACTGCCGACTACGCCATTGTAAAAAAAAAAGCACTAACTGAAGAAAAATATTTCGGGATCCACTGCGTATATTGTAAGATGAGAAGTATTTAGAGACTGTTACTGGTCGTCAGTTTGGGCGAGCTGAATAGGTGAACTGAATGGTTTTATAGTGGGAGAGCAGGAATGGCGTGTTGTAGAGAGGAAGTTACATGAGGTCATCAGAAAGTGCCGGAAGTGAGGTCAACTAAAGGGGCCGGAAATGATGTCAGGAACTGGCAGAAGTGATGTCAGGAACACACTGAAGTGATGTCATGAACAGGCGGAAGTGACAGGATTAGTTGGGGTTTTCTTCGGAAGGTCTATGGAAAGAGAAGGAGAGGTATTAGTACTTAGTGCCAGCCCCTGGTCCAGCGTGTCATCACCCTGATTCAAACCCTTTGATTGTCTACCAAGTGCATGTGTGTGACTACATCATTAATGAAAGTAACATTAGCATAAAACAATAACCCAAAAATGAACAAACAATGCATAAAACAAGGCTATAAACCATAGCCAGGGGTAAAACCCTAAGCTAACTATAACAGCACCCTCACGATTTTGACAAGTGACAATGACGGTTTTCATTTCGTGAAGTGTACCGTGTCACTGAAATAAATGAAGAAACAATTAAAAAAAAAAACTACATAAAGAAATAAGCAACAAAAATATATTTTGTGACGCCTTTAATTGTTTAAACACACATTTCAATTTATTATTTATTTAATGTCACATTTGTCACCGCTGGTTTGACTTTGTGTTGCTCACGGAGTCCCAAATGAGGCACATTACCTGCTTTGTGAGGAATAATAATAACAATAATTCTTTGCATTTATATAGTGCTTTTCTCACTACTCAAAGCGCTCATCAATTGCAGGTTAAGGGCCTTGCTCAAGGGCCCAACAGAGCAGAGTCCCTATTGGCATTTACGGGATTTGACCCGGCAATCTTCCGATTGCCAGTGCAGATCCCTAGCCTCAGAGCCACCACTCCGCTATTAGCATTAGTTATGGCACTACGGCCATGTGGCGTGTAGGATCCTCATTGTTGAGGACCCGAGTGGCTGGACCAGGCCAAGGGAATGCCCACATAACTCTTGGCTGAGGCAGATAGAGGGCCATTTTCAGGGGTTGGGTGTGTCTGCCTGGGGGGTTGCCAACCGGGATCCTGAGCCGCTTCGTCGTGAGGTGTGTGCAGCAACACGCTGTACCATTGCAGGCTCCCCAGCCCAACCTGACCTGACCTGATTTCACAGCACTTTTAATTATTTATTTATTTATTTAGGTTTCTCTGAAATATTCCTCCATACTATGCATGTGTCATTCATTAATGCCTTCAAGCAGTGCCAGTCGTAGCCCATTAGGAGCCCTAGGTGGGGCTGACAGATGTCATCCCTTGTTTTCCACACCAGGTAGTTGATATTTAGACTGAAAGGGGGGTTCCCATTGGTGTCCAGAGCGCTCGCCCCTTCAATAAGACAAACTGATCCCGACCCCTTTGTGCATATATTGCAGACATAAAGGATTACGCACCCCCTGGTGCCGGTAGTGTATGCACTTTTATGTTTACCAGCAGGTACTGGCGCCCACTCAGTATCATCAGAGTCTGACCACCGGATTGGGGGCATATTCTCCCTTGGTGTCCGGAGTGTCTGTGTCTTCAAAAACACAAATGGTAGCCCTTTGCATAAATACTGTGGACATTATTATACTTTTACAACCCTTGCCCATCAGTGTCTGGAGTACACATCCCTTTGCTCCTTAACTATCATAAATGTCGCCCAAGGTAGTCACCTATGGAGCCTATGGATTGACTGGCTTTGCTTTCAAGCTTAAATGTATTAATTTGCCACCAACGCATCACACGATTCCCCTTCATTTGATTGGCCAACTGACTCTTTACCTAAAAACGAGGCGGTCAAACCACATTCACTTTTGATTTTCACATGTTGTGCTTCCAGACAGGCAGTGCCAGTGCCAGGTTATTTTGCGCCCTAGGTTAATAGTACGTCAACTGACTGTTCGGTAGCTAACCCATGCGGTTGGGTTTTTCCTCCCTTATGATTTGTGCCATAAGCGAATGCTTAACTCGCCTTAATGGTGGCAACGTTCCTGCATACAGGACAGTGTTACACAATATGAATTCTCAGAATTTTAAGTATTTAATTTAATATACATAATAATGCATTAATTATTTGATTATATATTTTGTGATTCATTCAAAGGTAAACCCACGACCCAAGTTTTTTTTTTTTTTTTTCCTGCTGGCAGCCCCAGATTTCATTGATGAATCAAACAAATCAAATGAATCGATTCACTTAAAATGGGAAAGGGTGGCATGGTGCCACAGTGGTAGCGCTGCTGCCTCGCAGTAAAAAGACCCAGCTTTGCATCTCAGGTCTTCAATGAGTGGAGTTCTCATGCATGTTCTCCCTTTGTCACCATGGGTATTCTCCTGGTCCAAAGACATGCAGGTTAGGTGGATTGGTGATACTAAGTTGGCCCGTGTGTCAGGGACGTGTGGTCAGGGGAGGCATCATCATCGCGAAAAGTAAAAAAACTAATAATGACAACATAAAATGAATTTGTCCATAGGTCTGCTATACATGTGTTTTCTATGTGATTCCAATAATTTTGATCATTTTTATAGTCAAAATCACTGACTGCGCATCTCCTGTTCAAATACCAGGAAAAAAACGTGAGGTGTGACAGTGATGAGCCTCACCTCCCCTCGGACTGCGCTCTCCCTCACACACGAGGTTGATGCCTGCAATTGGCGCCTGCTTGTCGCTGTCTCTCTGTATGTCGCCAATATAATGTTTGCAGACATGTTTATTATACACCCTAACTGTCGACAGTCTGGCTAATATCTTTAATGAATGTTTGTGACATATTTAGTCTTGCTGATCGGACATAAAACCGCAGTGAAAAGGCACAAGGTGAGGCAGACAGTACCGTGCCGTCCTGAAGGGGGCGCATGTGAGCCCAACTGGTGCTCGTTGCTGCTGTTCTATGCAGAGGCGCCAATAAGTTAGCGAGATCAGAAAATCAAGTGCACTGCAGCAGTCCGTTTATTTTAATTTTTTGTTCAGACTGACTGCCAAAATGGAAGATTAAGATTAAAACTAAAGGAAAAGAAGGAGAACTTTTACAAGAAAGTGACGGAGATTTTCATGGAGAAGGATAGGCGCATGGAATTCATTTACAAATAAAGGTAAGACCATTAACGGTTTTCAGTTTTATAAAAAAAAATGGGATCAGACTAAGAAAAAAACAATCCAATATTTAAAAACTAAATTTTGACCTTAAATAAAATATTCTTTTGTTTTTCTTGTTATCCTTTTCTTGAACAGTCAGTATTAAAACTGATTAAAGCAGAATTAAAAGCTTTTAAAAACAACAAAATATTTCAATTGACTCGGGTGCCGCCGTGAGTGGTAGCCTTTCCAGCGGCTCCGTGTACGACTTTATCTTTCTACCTTTTCCTCTATTTCACTGATCACTCCTACCACTTCTTTTATGTGGACTCGCTCCCTGGACAATTTTTAATACTTTTTACTACTTGGACATGGATTTTTACACACCGAGACTCGTCTATTCAAGTAGTCAACTTCAAGCGCTGAGAACAAAGGCCCACGCCGGTGTGGTTCCTGATATACCTGACGAGGTAAGAAGGCGGTATCGTGGCAGCAGAGCTGGCGCTAAGCTAAAAGCTAAATGGCTTACGAGAAAGTGGCGTTACAAGCCTTCAGTGCCTTCTGTGATCCTGGGAAATGTGAACTCACTACCAAATAAGATCGACGAACTGGCCGCGCTGGTGAAAAATGTCAGGACCTACAGAGAATGCAGTTTGCTGTGTTTTAGTGAAACGTGGCTAACAACTACCATCCCAGATGCTAACGTGAAGCTACCCGGGTTTAGCACAGTTAGAGCAGACCGAGACGCAAATACCTGTGGGAAGCAGAAAGGAGGACGACTCGCTCTCTATGTGAATACAAGGTGGTGCAACCCTGGACATGTGAACGTCAAAATCTCCACTTGCTGCAGGGACATCAAACTGTTGGCCGTAAGTTTGCGTCCCTATTACTTTCCCAGAGAGTTTGGACACGTCATTGTTGTTATTGTTTACATCCCTCCTCGGAGATAGCGAGTGACATTATCCATTCCGCTATTGCTAAGTTACAAACGCAGCACCCTGAGGCGCTTGTGCTAATCGCTGGAGACTTTAACCATGTGAAGCTGGACAAAACATTACCTGCCTTCTCCCAGTATGTGGATTGTAACACCTGGGGAAATAGGACTATTGACCTACTGTATGCAAACATTAAAGACGCATACAGCGCCACCCCTCTGCCTGCGCTTGAGAAAGCAGATCATAACCTGGTTCTGCTTCAGCCTCACTACAAACCAAGAGTGAAGGCGCTACCTACAACCACACGATCATTCAGGAAGTGGTCCCCTGAGGCAGAGCAGGCTCTGAGAGACTGCTTGGGAACTACGGACTGGGATATCCTATAGGGATCATATAGTGAGAACATTGAGGAGGCTGTTGACTGCACTACTGACTACATCAACTTCTGCATGGACATTGTAGTTCCAGTAAGAACAGAAGGCTGCTATGCTAACAACAAGCCATGGATTACAAGTAACATCAAGGGCCCTTTGAACCAGAAGAAAAGCATGAGCTCAAGCGCGTGCAGAAGGAACTCCGAGTCCAGCTCAGGGTGGCGAAGGAGCAGTACAGGAGAAAGCTGGAGCAGAAGTTGCAGAATAACAGCATGTAGTAAGTGTGGGATGGGATGAAGATCATCACTGGCTGCAGTGCCACCATCGAGAGAGACATGGAGAGAGCAAACCAAATGAACAACTTCTTTAACAGGTTTGACCACCCTAACCCACTCTCACCTCGGAGTACTGCACCCTCCACCCATCCTTCTGCTGATACCAGCATAGGAGAGACATCCCCACCCACAATTACAGCAGCCCAGGTGAGCAGAGAGCTGAGGAGACTTCGTGTCAGCAAAGCAGCGGGTCCAGATGGTGTATCGCCACGACTGTTGAAGGCCTGTGCGTTGGAACTGGGGAGTCCTCTACAGCGCATCTTCAACCTGAGCCTGGAACAGGGGAGAGTCCCGAGGCTTTGGAAAACATCTTGTATCACCCCAGTCCCAAAAGTATCACGTCCTAGTGAGCTGAATGACTTCCGGCCTGTCGCCCTGACGTCACATGTGATGAAGACCATGGAGCGGCTGCTGCTTCACCACCTGAAGCCACAGGTCCGCCACGCCCTCGACCCTCTGCAGTTTGCATTCCAGGAGAAGGTTGGAACGGAGGATGCCATCATCTATATGCTACACCAATCCCTCTCCCACTTGGACAGAGGCAGTGGTGCTGTAAGAATTATTTTTTTGGACTTCTTTAGCGCCTTCAACACCATCCACCCTCTGCTCCTTAGGGACAAACTGACAGAGATGGGAGTAGATTCACACCTGGTGACATGGATCGTGGACTATCTTACAGACAGACCTCAGTATGTGCGTCACGGGAACTGCAGGTCTGACATTGTGGTCAGCAACACAGGAGCGCCGCAGGGGACTGTACTTTCTCCAGTCCTGTTCAGCCAACATACATCAGACTTCCAATACAACTCACAGTCCTGCCATGTGTAAAAGTGGGCAGGAGGAGGAGTAAAGGAACCTAATCAAAGACTTTGTTAAATGGTGCGACTCAAACCACCTACAACTGAACACCAGCAAAACCAAGGAGCTGGTGGTGGATTTTAGGAGGCCCAGGCCCCTCCTGGACCCCGTGATCATCAGAGGTGACTGTGTGCAGAGGGTACAGACCTATAAATACCTGGGAGTGCAGCTGGATGATAAATTGGACTAGACTGCCAATACTGATGCTCTGTGTAAGAAAGGTCAGAGCCGACTATACTTCCTTAGAAGGTTGGCGTCCTTCAACATCTGCCATAAGATGCTGCAGATGTTCTATCAGACGGTTGTGGCAAATGCTCTCTTCTACGCGGTGATGTGCTGGGGAGGCAGCATAAAGAAGAGAGACACCTCATGCCTGAACAAACTGGTAAGGAAGGCAAGCTGTAATGTAGGCATGGAGCTGGAGAGTTTGACATCCGTGGCAGAGCGACGGGCGCTGAGCAGGCTCCTGTCAATCATGGAGAATCCACTGCATCCACTGAACAGGATCATCTCCAGACAGAGGAGCAGCTTCAGTGACAGACTGCTGTCACCGTCCTGCTCCACTGACAGACTGAGGAGATCGTTCCTCCTCCACACTAAGCAACTCTTCAATTCCATCTGGGGGGGTAAATGATAAAATTATACAAAGTTATTGTCTGTTTTACCTACATTTTTATTACTTTTTAATTTAATATTGTTCTTTATCAGTATGCTCTTGCTGGAGTAAGAGCTTACAGTGGATCCAAAATCCATACTGACCCCTACTCTCTCTTCTGCTTCTTTTTCCTGCGCCACCACCACCTACCCAAAGCATCATGATGCACCAACATTGATGGACTGAAAGCCAGAAGTCTACATGACCATCATCATCAGGTCCTTCCTTGAAAACCCTAAATACAAAGAGGACTGTTTGATTTATGTTAGGTAGATTGCCCAGAGGGGACTGGGCGGTCTCTTGGTCTGGAACCCCTACAGATTTTATTTTTTTTTTCTCCAGCTTTTGGAGTTTTTTTTTTTTTTGTTTTTTCTGTCCACCCTGGCCATCGGACCTTACTTATCCTATGTTAATTAATGTTGACTTATGTTTATTTTTTATTGTGTCTTTTATTTTTCTATTCATTTTGTAACGCACTTTGAGCTACATTTTTTTATGAAAATGTGCTATATAAATAAATGTTGATTGATTGATTGATTGATAAATGATTTTCCATTTGGGATTAATAAAGTATCTATCTATCTATCTATCTATCTATCTATCTATCTATCTATCATATAGTGGAATTCATATCTATCTATCTTTCATATAATTAAGGTCAAAATTGAAATCCGTTTTTATACACCACTCAGTACTTTCATTTGTATTGAATGAGTTTGAATTATGGAATTGCAACGACAAATTTTGAACACATGAAGGGTGCTAATCAAAGGCGCTCTCTCTGCTCTTGTCGCCGCTATAAATGTAATATTCTTTGTTAGCCAAATATAAACCTTACCTGTGTGTGTGTAAAGAATGCTGATGAGATATGAAACATAACCAGTAGTAAATGTGCATACTGCCAAATGTATAGTCAATAAGCCTCTCTTTATGGTTCATATATCTGTAAATCTCACTCTGAAGGAGTCCGTGCTTCACCAGCCATGAACTTTACCCTATGTCACTACCGTGTGTGTGGCTGTGTGTGTTCTCCCTGCGATGGACTGGCATCCTGTCCAGGGTTTGTTCTTGCCTTGCGCCCTTTGCTAGCCAGGATAGGCTCCTACAAAACCCTGCATCCCTGTTTAGTACTAAGTGGGTTAGAAAACAACTGGCTTAAATGGGAATTTCCAAAGAAGCAAATCAGTAAAGAGAATCGACTACCCCTCACTCTGGGATGTGGTACGGTTTGGGCGACAAACAACATTAAATGGGGCTTATTTGGGCGTGGTCTGATGTCCGACCACGCCCATTTACCATTATCCACATTTGCTGTATTAGATGTGATCAGATCAGAGTGAACAAGACACAAGTCTGACCCCGCCCACACTCCTGTTTGTTTCTGGGAGGAGCTTGTCTCCGACTGTCACGTATGCAAATAATGTGTGGAGAGGCTGCCTCTTCACCCTGCCCTCATTAACTCTTTCTCCACAGCCCAGTTCGATCGCTTTCCTCAACTGTCTTCACTTTAATTTGTTTCATAATTAGGATAAGCCCACTAATTCATACAAGTGAAATAAAAAACGCCATAAATGAACCAATTAAAATGCTCTCCTAATATTATTTTAGTTCTTTCTCTTTTCTTTCTTTTTTTCCAATTGTCAGCCACTGAATGACGGAGCTTAATGAAACAGATAGCGGCTTTCATTCGCGCGGCGGTTCGTAAGGGAAGGGGCGAGTCGTCCCTGAAAAGTGGGACAAAAAAACAGGACATCGCACTCCAAAAAAAAAAAAAAAAAAAACGAGTACATTGAAGCTAACGAAGTGCATTACACACTTATTAAAGCCGATTTCCTTTCGCCCAATAAAATTGGTTAAAAAAAATCACTTTTAAGTTTGCAGGGCGCTTTGAGGAAGACGTCGCATTTCACGTGGGGACTTTGAAGTGGGCTTCCGAGCGCACAGGTAGAAGGTGGCACGGGGAATAATCAGCGACTTCAAAAAGCATCCAGGCACTTAGTACTGCCATCGCCAATGTCCCCCAGACATTTAGAATTTAAATTATTCTAACTCATTTAGCGCCAGTAAATTGGTCTTAGTTCAATCAGAAAACAGTCTGCCACAGAACAAGGAGTGCCGGCTAATTGTCGTTTGTTTGTCAAATGGAATTTCATTTGGAAAGAAATGGAACCTTCCAGCAAATTCTTTTAAGGTGAGCGGCGAGTTGTATTATCAGCTAAACGCAGTAAAATCCATAATCATATGCTGATAATGAAAATAGAGCCAGTGTTAACATTCAGGCATTCCGTGCCACGGGGCGCGTGCTGATAAAACTTAAGTACTGTAATGCTCTGCGAGGCACAATGACACCGCGGCCGCTCTTTAGCCGCGCACACGCTTTTCTGCATTTTAAAAACTTTATCAAAGCACCGTTGCAATGTGGAAAATGTCAACGTGAAATGCACTGAAGGCAAATTGAGATTTCATTAATTGTAAAATTATTGCTTTTGACTGATGTATTACTACGCTTGTTAAGAGCGAGAATGTGGAACACGCGCCCGTCTGGCCGGCTGGCTGCGGCTCCTCACTTGGATTCCGAGGTGCGCTGAGAGGCCATCAGGACACGTACTGGATGGGATACTGAAGGTGAGGGCACGCATGGTGAGGGCAGTCTAGGGGGTGCTGGATGAACAAAATACCCTCATCACAGTATAGGGAGGCAGGTCCAAATGGGCACTGGCACACTAGCTAATCCGACAAGGGCATGGGCAGCAGGAAGAAATTAAAATCATGGAATAACAAAGGAAAGTCAGTGCTTGGAGTGGACATCTGTATGGTAGTGCAAGTTATAGGAGATGGCAACAGGAATTGTTAGTGTAGGCCAGGCTTTCCAAATTGTAAGCAATAGCTGAGCAGGCCAGTATGGATTAGGCAGCAGCACAGACAGGAAAGGGTATTTTGGGCATGAAATGGGCATTTGAATGGCAGGACACAGTACATGCATTTTTAAGGTAGCCAAGTCTGAGGAATATAATTAGGGGGGACTAAATGGCTTGGACAGCAGGTAGATATGCATTGTGGAATACTACAGAAAAAGGCAGGGCACATGCATGGAATGGGCATCTCTATAGCAAAGCAGATTATAGAAAAGGAGTACAGGAATTGTTAGTGCAGTCCGTGCTTTCCAGACTGTAAGCACTGTCGGATATATGGCAGTGCTGTTTATGGAGGACAGTTCTCCTTACGGTATAATGTTGCTTCTAGAGGGGGGACTGTGGCATGACAGGGAAGGCATGAGCACAACATAGAAGACAAGCACATAGATTTTTTTAAGATAATAGAAGATGAGAAATATTACTGGGGTACATGGCTGGCATGGGCAATGCATGGTTATAGAGGACAGTTCTCCTGTCCCGTGTGCTTTGCAAATTATAAACACTGGCTGACTTATGGCAATGCTGCTTCTAAACGTTGCAGTGGGGCATGACAGGACATGCCATGGGCATTGGTATGGCAGGGCACGACACAGAAGACAAGCACATAGATTTTTTTAAGAGAATGGAAGATGAGAAATATCACCAGGGCACACAGCTGTCATGGGCAGTGCAGGCTCATAGATCTCCTGTTGTCCCATCCGATGCTTTTCAGATTGTAAACACTGCCTGACTTACGGCAGAGTCGCTTATAGTGGGGGCACTTGGGCAAATATGGGCATTGGTAGGGCAAGACACAGTAGAAAAGACAAGCACATTGATTTTTTTATTTATTGAAACAGTCTAAGATAAGAAGTATTACCAGGTATCATAGATGGCTGGAGACCTTGCCCCAACAGAAGGGCTGAAGAAGCAGGGGCAATTTCTTCCCCGGGATACAAGAGGGCAGCCCTCCTGGATTGCATGGGAGCAATGGAGCTTGGAAGCTCAACCATGTGGTGGCCCGTGGCCACTGCCAGGGGGCGCCTGGATGGTTCCAGAGCCATGGACTGCAGTACTTCCGCCACACCAGGAAGTGCTGCCGGAACAGGAACCAGGTACACCCGGAGTGTTTCCGGGTGCCCATGCAGCATTTCCTCCACACCAGGAAGTGCTGCAGGAAGGTCATCCAGGTGCATTATAAAAGGGGCCACCTCACTCCATTAAGGGGGCCGGAGTCGGGAGGCAGAGGATGGAGCTTGAGAGGAGAGGAGGCCCAGGTCTCCTTACTGCGAGGCAGCAGCACTACCACTGCACCACCGTGCTGTCCATTTCTCTGTTATAAAAAATAACTTGTGACGAGACTTTTTTCCTGTGATCTTTGGAAGTGAGATCTTTTGAAGAGAGACAGAGAGACACGTTAACGTCCCGCGAGACGGACAAGTCACGTCATACTTACAACCTTTGGAAGCAAGTCCCGTGATACACATGCAGAGCAGGTTAGACATAATAGAAGTAGGAAAATTCGAAAGGCTCAAAAAAAATGAGATTAAAGATCACATTAACACAAACAAATGGAAATTATAACTCGGGGAAATAACAGAGCAGCAAAAAGAGATCGCATAGTGTTTGAGGATGTCTAGGGGAGAAGAGATAGATAGATAGATAGATAGATAGATAGATAGATAGATACTTTATTAGTCCCAAGGGGAAATTTACATACTCCAGCAGCATACTGATAAAAACAATATTAAATTAAAGACTGATAACAATGAAAGTATAACAGACAGACAATAATTTTGTATAATATTAACGTTTACCGCCCCCGGGTGGAATTGAAGAGTCGCATGGTGTCGGGGAGGAATGATCTCCTCAGTCTGTCAGTGAAGCTGCTCCTCTGTCTGGAGATGATCCTGTTCAGTGGATGCAGTGGATTCTCCATAATTGACAGGAGCCTGCTCAGCGCCCGTCGCTCTGCCACGGATGTCAAACTGCCCAGCTCCATGCCTACATTACAGCCTGCCTTCCTCACCGGTTTGTCCAGGCGTGAGGCGTCCCTCTTCTTTATGCTGCCTCCTCAGCACACCACCGCGTAGAAGAGGGCGCTCGCCACAACCGTCTGATAGAACATCTGCAGCATCTTATTGCAGATGTTGAAGGACGCCAGCCTTCTAAGGAAGTATAGTCGGCTCTGTCCTCTCTTACACAGAGCATCAGTATTGGCAGTCCAGTCCAATTTATCATCCAGCTGCATTCCCAGGTATTTATAGGTCTGCACCCTCTGCACACAGTCTCCTCTGATGATCACGGGGTCCATGAGGGGCCTGGGTCTCCTAAAATCCACCACCAGTTCCTTGGTCTTGCTGGTGTTTAGTTTTTAGGTGGTTTGAGTCGCACCATTTAACAAAGTCCTTGATTAGGTTCCTTTACTCCTCCTCCTGCCCACTCCTGATGCAGCCCACAATAGCAGTGTCGTCAGCGAACGTTTGCACGTGGCAGGACTCCGAGTCGTATTGGAAGTCTGATGTATGTTGGCTGAACAGGACCAGAGAAAGTACAGTCCCCTGCGGCGCTCCTGTGTTGCTGACCACAATGTCAGACCTGCAGTTCCTGAGACGCACATACTGAGGTCTATCTGTAAGATAGTCCATGATCCATGCCACTAGGTATGAATCTACTCCCATCTCTGTCAGCCTGTCCCTAAGGAGCAGAGGTTGGATGGTGTTGAAGGTGCTAGAGAAGTCCAGAAACATAATTCTTACAGCACCACTGCCTCTGTCCAAGTGGGAGAGGGATCGGTGTAGCATATAGATGATGGCATCCTCTGCACCCACCTTCTCCTGGTATGTGAACTGCAGTGGATCGAGGGCGTGGAGGACCTGTAGCCTTAGGTGGTGAAGCAGCAGCCGCTTCATCACATGTGACGTCAGAGCGACAGGCCGGAAGTCATTCAGTTCACCAGGATGTGTCACCTTTGGGACTGGGGTGATGCAAGATGTTTTCCAAAGCCTCGGGACTCTCCCCTGTTCCAAGCTCAGGTTGAAGATGCGCTGTAGAGAACTCCTCAGCTCCAGCGCACAGGCCTTCAGCAGTCGTGACGATACTCCATCTGGACCCGCTGCTTTGCTGACACGAAGTCTCCTCAGCTCTCTGCTTACCTTGGCTGCTGTAATTGTGGGTGGTGATGTCTCTCCTATGCTGTTATCAGCAGAAGAATGGGTGGTGAGTGCAGTAGTCCGAGGTGAGAGTGGGTTAGAGTGGTCAAACCTGTTAAAGAAGTTGTTCATCTGGTTTGCTCTCTCCACGACTCTCTCAATGGTGGCACCCCGCCTCAAGCTGCAGCCAGTGATGATCTTCATCCCGTCCCAAACTTCCTTCATGCTGTTATTCTGCAACTTGATAACAACAACAAGAGAGACAAGGCATTGACTTTAAAACATTCAAAACGCCGCACAGAATGCAGATTACGCCACACAGGAGTAGCAGCAGCAAGCCAGCAGCTGATCGAGCAAAGAGGAGGTAAAAAAAAACAACTGTTATTTGATTCCCATTGTATCACCGTTTAAGGGGAGTTTCGGAGGAGCGGCCGCGTCTCCTTGGGGAGCGTTCAGACCCCCTCTTTACAACAGTGCGTAGCGCTTGGCTTTAGGGGTTGGCAAGCAAAGTGAGCAGGGGGCGAAGCCCCGTAGTAAAAAAGTTTTTAAAAATGTAATTCAGTTTACCACAGGTGATCTCCAATCAAATTCTGGACCCATCTCAAGGAGAATTAAAGCAAACAGGATACACCTGACCACTGGCGGTCACAGCAAAGATCTGAATAATTAAATGAATGACAGATTATAGTTTTTGATCTTTAAATTCTTCAAGGCTGATATCGACTTTCAGGGGGTAGAGGACAGTAATCAGCTGTAAACTGCGACAAAACTCGCTCTTACATTTTAGTTCGACTATCTTTGCTAGAAGGAAAGTTACATAGCTTTGTTGATCTAACCTCGATTCTCTATGGGTGCGTGAGTAGCGAAAAGCAAACAACCTCTAAAATGGCATCAACATCTGGCTAGAGACCAAGGCGAATGTACAAAGCAAAATACTCCATGGACCTTTTATGTAATTTCGTTGAATAGGACTCTTACTTGTCGGACCCAGAGTTTGATGAAAGTGATCTGGAGATGGATATTGAAAACAAAAGTGAGGTACCAGCATCATGTGATCGGTTTGTCAGCTGATCGTGGTACTGAACACTTTCGTGTAGCTGATGCACCTACAGCAGCGTTCGCCTGGGAGACGACCCTAAGGACCACGTAAATAATAGTTGTAAATAGCATGATAAACGTGTGTGTTGTGGACATTGCAGTGTCGTGTCTTCAAATCAAACATATCACCAGGACCAGATAATATTTATCTTCATGTTCTTAAGGAGGCTAGTGAGTACAGATATAAACCCATCCAACCATCCATTATCCAACCCGCTATATCCTAACTACAGGGTCACGGGGGTCTGCTGGAGCTAATCCAAGCCAACACAGGGCGCAAGGCAGGAAACAAATCCCGGGCAGGGCGCCAGCCCACCGGAGAGATATAAACCCTTGATGCATATTTTTAGGAAGTCACTGTGCACTGGAGAGATTCCGAAGGACTGCAAAATGGCAAATATCATTCCATTATATAAAAAGGGTGACAGGGCAGATCCAAGCAACTATGGGCCAGTAAGATTAATGTGCATCACAGGAAAATTAATGGATGGAATTATTAAGGATAAGATTGAGCAACACCTGGCAAGGGCAGGAGTTATTAGGAACAGTCAGTGTGGGTTCAGAAGAGGGAGGTCATGTTTTACTAACATGCTGGAATTCTATGAGGAGGCAACAAAAGGATACAATCAGAGTGGAGCAGATGATATTATTGATCTGGACTTTCAGAAAGCATTTGATAAGGTGCCACATGAGAGGTTGGGCATCAAACTAAAAGAAGTGGGAGTTCAGGGTGATGTTTGTAGACGGGTGCAGAATTGGCTCAGACACAGGAAGCAGAGGGTGATGGTGTGAGGTCCCTCATGAGAACTGGCCAATGTTAAGAGTGGTGACCAGCAGGTGGCAGTGGTGGGGCTGCTGCTATTTTAAATAAATATAAATGATTTAGATAGGAATATAAGTAACAAGCTGGTGAAGTTTACAGATGATACCAAGATAGGTGGAGTGTCAGATAATCTGGAATCTGTTATATCATCACAGAAGGAGTTAAACAGCAGACAGACTTGGGCAGATTTGTGGCAGATGAAGTTTAATGTCAGTAAATGTAAACTATTACACATAGGAAGTAAAAATGTTAGGTTTGAGTACGCAATGGGAGGTCGGGAAAATCGAGAGTACACCTTATGAGAAGGATTTAGGAGTTGTAGTGGACTCAACTGCCTGACAGTGTTCAGAAGCCATTAAGAAGGCTAACAGAATGTCAGGTTATATAGCGCCTTGATGTGTGGAGTACAAGTCACAGGAGGTTCTGCTCAAGCTTTATAACTCACTGGTGAGGCCTCTTCTGGAGTACGGGGTGCAGTTTTGGTCTCCAGGCTACAAAAAGGACACAGCAGCACTAGAAAAGGTCCAGAGAAGAGCGACTAGGCTGAGTCCAGGGCTACAGGACTCTAAGCTATCGACTTCCAGACAGTGTGCAGAAGCCATTAAGAAAGCTAACAGAATGTCAGGTTATATAGCACCTTGACGTGTGCAGTACAAGTCACAAGAGGTTCTGCTCAAGCTTTATAACTCACTGGTGAGGCCTCATCTGGAGTACTGGATGCAGTTTTGGTCTTCAGGCTACAAAAAGGACATAACAGGGCTAAAAAACGTCCAGAGAGGAGCAACTAGGCTGAGTCCAGGGGTGCAGGGGATGAGTTTGGAGGAAAGATTAAAAGAACTGAGCCTTTAGAGTTTAAGAAAAAGAAGACTAAGAGGAGGCCTAAGTGAAGTGTTTAACATTATGAACTGAATTAGTCCAGTGGATCGAGACTGTTATGTTAAAATGAGCTCATCAAGAACACGGGGACACAGTTGGAAACTTGTAAAGGGTGAATTTCACACAAACATTAGGAGGTTTTTTTTTTACACAAAGAACGATAGACACTTGGAATAAGCGACCAGGTAGTGTGGTAGACAGTAAGACTTTAGGGACTTTCAAAACTTGACTTGATGTTTTTTTGGAAGAAATAAGTGGACAGGACTGGTGAGCTTTGTTGGGCTGAATGACCTGTTCTCGTCTAGAGTGTTCTAATGTTCTAATGTCTGTGGCCGGGCTCGCTCTTACAGTGTATACTAAGAGTCAAGATGTTGTAACTAATTGTGAGTTTTGTTTTGTTTTAGATACAAGGGGACTTGTCATGTTTTTCTTTACTCTTTTTACAATATATTGTTAGATTGACTTGTTTTGTGTGATTGTCGCACTGTTTGTTTATAGATTTTTTTTATTATTCATTATTTCACTAGTTTTTTTTTTGTTTGTGGGGTTTTCATGCATCTTATGAAGTTCATTTGTATTCATACAAGCCTTGACGAGTTGTATTGTATCTAGTTACTTGTTTGTAATAAAAGTTATGACTCTATAAGGGCATGTGCATTTGTTTTAAATGCCGGACTTGTGCTACATCTACAACATAACAGAGTGTGCAGAAAGTGGATGGTCCGGAATATTTCCTGAACCCACTGTGCACAGCACAAGCACTCTGTAGCACTCCTCCATGAGAGACGGGAGCGCTCAGTGGCCATTCGCATTGGAATGAGAGAAGAGCGAGGGCTGCAATTACCGCCTGGTTGCAGGCATCTCATTAGCGATATGCAAAAATGTGGAAACGCACAGGCAGCGACAATCGGAAAGGAACTCATTAGACGATTCTCATAATTGCTTGTGCCCAATGAGAGGAACTCAATGCCACGCCCGCCTGCACACACAATGCGCCTTCGGGGTCTAAGGACGTACACAGACCAGGCCTCCCGGACACGGCGGTTCACCTTCCCTAATTTATAATTGGAGTGTGAGCCCACGGACGGGACCTCAGAATGTTTTGATCTGAAAAAAGGAAACATCAAAATGGCACTTTGTCATTGCTGCGGGTGGTAGAAACTCCATAAAAGGTGAAAATGGCTTTACAGGGCAAAACCCAAGCCGATGTGAGAGTGGGAACTCCCCACCATCTAAGCAGTTTGAGTTCATCTCTGATCCACCGCCTCACTCGTCCTGCTGCTTCCAGTCGGATCAGGTGAGTCAAATGATCCCAGCAACTGTAAATGTAAACTGGACAAGGCAAATGCGCGGACCCCCACTCCTCATAAAAATTACAGTTTGTGACTGCCAGCAGGTGACCAAGCTGCATGTGTTTAACGCTTAGCTGATGTGGCAGCTGCCATTCTACTTCTTCTTCTTCCTATAATGTAAACGGCCTGTGCAATTTGTTTCACGCTCAGCAAATGTCACTGTTGTTCTATTTCTTTCTGCCCGGTCACCTCCTCGATCAAAAAAGATGCACACATCAATAACTTCAACTGCAGCTGCTACCCACTTTTGTTGCTTCATATCATAGTCATTCAATTAAGACCATAATCCAAGGGCCTATGTGCAGTGTTTTGTGGGAAACAACATGACAGACGGACGTAACCCTTAGTGGATCAGCTGTGCTACCCGGCTAAGACGGCTTGAAATCTGAGTAATCAACATAAGCCTCATGCAGTGCAACATCTATTGGAATGCTTTTTCAAGGGCATGTAGTAATAAAATGCATTGCATTTTTCATTCCAACAGATGGCACATCATAAAAATGAGCACTTCTGAAGAGTCAGCAAGGGTTCAGAAGAGGAAGGTCGTGTTTAACTAACATGCTGGAATTCTATGAGGAGGCAACAAAAGGATACGATCAAAGTGGAACAGATGATATTATTGATCTGGACTTTCAGAAAGCGTTTGATAAGGTGCCACATGAGAGGTTGGGCATCAAGTTAAAAGAAGTGGGAGTTCAGGGTGTGGTGTGTAGATGGGTGCAGAATTGGCTCAGATACAGGAAGCAGAGGGTGATGGTGTGAGGATCCTCATGAGAACTGGCCGATGTTAAGAGTGGTGACCAGCAGGGGGCACTGCTATTTTTAATATATATAAATGATTTAGATAGGAATATAAGTAACAAGGTGGTTAAGTTTGCAGATGATACCAAGATAGGTGGATTAGCAGATAATCCAGAATCCATTGAGTCATCACAACCAGACTTGGTCAGCATACAGGTTAGGGGCGACTTGTGGCAGATGAAATTTAATATCAGTAAATGTAAAGGATTACACACAGGAAGGAAAAATGTTAGGTTTGAATACACAATGGGAGGTCGGAAAATCGAGAGTACACCTTATGAGAAGGATTTAGGAGTCGTAGTGGACTCAACTGCCTGACAGTGTTCAGAAGCCATTAAGAAGGCTAACAGAATGTCAGGTTATATAGCGCCTTGACGTGTGCAGTACAAGTCACAGGAGGTTCTGCTCAGTCTTTATAACTCACTGGTGAGGCCTCATCTGGAGTACGGGGTGCAGTTTTGGTCTCCACGATACAAAAAGGACATAACAGCACTAGAAAAGGTCCAGAGAAGAGCAACTAGGCCGAGTCGAGGGCTACAGGGGATGAGTTACGAGGAAAGATTAAAAGAGCTGAGCCTTTACAGTTTAAGAAAAAGAAGATTAAGAGGAGACCTGACTGAAGTGTTTAAAATTATGAAAGGAATTAGTCCAGTGGATCGAGACTGCGACTTTAAAATGACTTGATCAAGAACACCAGGACACAGTTGAAAATTTAAGGGTAATTTTCTCACAAACATTAGGAAGTTTTTCTTCACACAGACACCTGGAATAAGCGACCAAGTAGTGTGGTGGACAGGAGGACTTAAAGGACTTTCAAAACGCAATGATTTTTTAGAAGAATTAAGTTGATAGGACTGTCAAGCTTTATTGGGCTGAATAGCCTGTTCTCGTCTCGATGGTTCTAATTTTCTATTGCTCTAATGAATCCCATACCAAATGGCATATAAAAGAGGCATCTTGTACTCATGTTTTTTGATGCACCATTTGTTGAAATAACAAACGCAATGTATATCTCTTTTTTATGCTATTTGGTATGGGATTTGAATAAGCGATGGGTCATCTGTTGGAATGACAAATGCAGTGCATGTTATTGCTACAAATGATCACAGAGCCTGATCATTTTTGCTAAAGACACTCAATGGTTTACTCTTTATAATAAGAGTGTAATTTTCTGCACATAATATGGTGCAAGACGGCCTAAATGTTAGGGTTTTTGGGTCTAGAGTGCCACAAATAGGGGAGAATCCCTCAAATCTTGAGATCTTACATAAACAGACATCAAGACAAGCTGAGTAGTAGATTATCAGTGAGTAAGTGGGGGTGAAACAAGAAAAAATATTTAAAAAATGGTAGTGATTTCAAAACATTCATAAGTAATTCTTATGAACAAAACACCCTCAATTTTGAAAACAGTTAATTATGTCCCCAAACATAACAAAATATTACACCCTGCCTACTTTTTGTAGCTTTTTATATTATGTAGTTGTTATGATGGGTGGCACGGTGGCGCAGTGGGTAGCACTGCTGCCTCGCAGTTAGGGGACCTGGGTTCACTTCCTGGGTCCTCCCTGCGTAGAGTTTGCATGTTCTCCCCGTGTCTGCGTGGGTTTCCTCCCACAGTCCAAAGACATGCAGGTTAGGTGCATTGGCGATTCTAAATTGTCCCTAGCGTGTGCTGGGTGTGTGTGTGTGCCCTGCAGTGGGCTGGAGCCCTGCCCGAGGTTTGTTTCCAGCCTTCCACCCTGTGTTGGCTGGGATTGGCTCCAGCAGACCCCCGTGACCCTGTAGCTAGGATATAACGGGTTAGATAATGGATGGATAGTTGTTATGATTTTCTGTCTCAAAAAATGTGCAAACTGTAAAATGAGGCCTAACCCTCCACACTGGAGCCTGAGAGTTTTTTACCTGCCAGCTCCAAACACAAAATGCCCAGATGAGGTCTAGCCTGCCAAATTGAGCATTAGGCTTCCCAGAGGTCTTGCATCAAAAATGAGCCTTACAAAAAATGACAAAAAAGGGAACATGCACAAATAAAAATGATTCTTTTAAAAATCCTCATTTAAAGTTCAAAAAGGGGAAGAGCAAACTGTAAAACCTCTGAACCACTAATGATCAAACAAAGGATTTTGAATTTTTTTTTTAAATTTTACTAACTAAATACATTTCCAAAGACAACAAATGAAAGGAAGAAAATTATTCCTAAAAGAAGCAACCCAGAGCAAGTCTGAAATGCAATAACCAAAATCCAACATTAAAGCCAAGGCTTAATTGTCTCAACAAGGGAGAGGATAACCCAGAACCCCCACGGTCAGATTCTCAATACGTTGTTACTTTACCATTAAATATATATATAAACATTCAAAACTGGGGTGGCACGGTGGTGCAGTGGTAGTGCTGCTGCCTCACAGGAGACCTGAGTTTGCTTCCCGGGTCCTCCCTGTGTAGAGTTTGCATGTTCTCCCTGTGTCTGCTTGAGTTTCCTCCCACAGTCCAAAGACATGCAGGTTAGGTGCATTGGCGATCCTAAATTGTCCCTAGTGTGTGCTGTGTGTGTGTGTGTGTGTGCCCTGCAGTGGGCTGGCGCTCTGCCTGGGGATTTGTTCTGCTTTGTGCCCTGTGCTGGCTGGGATTGGCTCCAGCAGACCCGCATGACCCTGTGTTAGGATATAGTGGGTTGGACAATGACTGAGAGACTGACATTCAAAACCAAATAAGATCAAATGAGAATAAAAATGCAAACCTAAAAGTACTCAAAACCAAGTCATCAAGTAAAATTTAAAAGGAGGAGAGGAAACTAAAAAGCTCTGGTCCACATATAATCCAACAGAGGACTTTGAAATGTTTCAAAGTTTACTAAAAATACTCTTCCAAAGACACAAAATGAAAGGCAGAAAAAGATTCATAAAAGAAGCAACCCAGAGCAAGTCTGAAATTCAATAACCAAAATCCAACAATAAAACCAAAGCTTAATTGTCTCAACAAGGGAGAGGATAACCCAGAACCCCCACGGTCAGATTCTCAATACGTTGTTACTTTACCATTAAATATATATATAAACATTCAAAACTGGGGTGGCACGGTGGTGCAGTGGTAGTGCTGCTGCCTCACAGTTAGGAGACCTGGGTTCGCTTCCCGGGTCCTCCCTGTGTGGAGTTTGCATGTTCTCCCTGTGTCTGCGTGAGTTTCCTCCCACAGTCCAAAGACATGCAAGTTAGGTGCATTGGCAATCCTAAATTGTCCCTAGTGTGTGCTGGGTGTGTGTGTGTGTGTGTGCCCTGCAGTGGGCTGGCGCTCTGCCTGGGGATTTGTTCTGCTTTGCGCCCTGTGCTGGCTGGGATTGGCTCCCGTGACCCTGTGTTAGGATGTAGCGGGTTGGATAATGAATGAGTGACTGACATTCAAAACCAAATAAGATCAAATGAGAATAAAGGAGGCAAACCTAAAAGTACTCAAAACCAAATCCTGAAGTAAAATTCTAAAGGGGGAAGAGGAAACTGTAAAAAACCTTTGTCCACAAAAAAACCCAACAAAAGACTTTGAAAATTGTATTAACAAAATATATTTCCAAACAAATTAGATGAAAGGCCAAAAAAGTATTCCTAAAAGAGACAATCCACTGAAAATGAAAGTAGTCCGAGATCCAATAGCCAAAATCCAAAAACAGAGCCAAAAAAAGATTAAAAAACTTGGAAATCAGAGGTCTATGTTCACAGTGCAAATTTCAATGCTGATCTGGAGAACCACGAATATATAGGAAGGGGGCGGTCCTAAACTGTGGCCCCGCCCCCTGAGACTCCACATAAGGGCAACAGGGCAGTGAGTGGAATACATTAATACAAAAAAGGACTCGAAACTGACACACTAAAGGATTGACAGATAAAGCAACGTTCAAACTATAGCAAACAAAAGGACAGAACCATAATCAATAACATAATGTGCACAACAATGTTAAAATAAGTTAGAAAATATATGCATGGCATAACATTCAGGTGCATTTGAGGGCTGTGCAGGCAATGGACTAAGTTCAGTTAGTTAGTTCTAAAACCTTCTGAATCCAGGAGTGGGCAGGACTGGACTAGAATTGTCTATCACAGGGACCACTCACACACACACACACACACACACACACACACATCCACACACACACACACGCACACACACTCACATGCACACATTTCACATTCACACACAGAGACAATTTGCAATTGCCAATTAGCATTATATTCAAATAATAATAATAATAATAATAATAATGAAAACAAAACCTCTTATAATGAAGTCCTAATGAAGTGCTTGAGCTTGTCTGGCCGATGTAATTTTCATGAAATGAGACTTGCACAGGTTTCATTTCTGACAAATGTTAGGGAATAACAGAAGGCAAACTCTTTTACAGTGAGTGACCATTATGGCTGTCAGGTGAGTGTGAGGCTCTGACGGTAAATTATAGGATGATGAGATTTTCAAAGTCCCAAACCTGGACACTTGTGCAGCATGTACGCCCACACATAAAGCCCATCCTCATTTGTTTAATGTCTGCTTTAGCTCACTTCTCATCAGAGAGAGATCAGAGCCCAGGGAAAAAAACAATTCTATTACACTGAATAGACAGTGGCGTCACTATGGCTGGTGTCACCCAGTGCAGTAACCAAGGCTGGATTAAGACCCTCACAGGCCTATAGGTGACTTGGTGACTGGAGCTCTGTAACAGAGAGTCAATCATGCTTGCAACAATGCCATGCATAGACACTGGGTTTTTTAATACTGTGCTGTATTTCTCATTTTGAATTTGGTACTTGAATTTGGACTTGATCGTCCCACCGATAATCAATTGTTTCTTTGAGCGACCCCGGGTGCTTGATCATTTTATCTTGTGGCTGGCGGGGAGTCCCTCGATCATTGTATCTTGTAGCTCTTTGATTGTTTAAACAAGCCTGGGTGAGGAGTGTTAGTGAAAAGGCCGATTGCTGTCATGGGGTCCTGGATGCACACCCAGAATGCCCTGATGGTCGATCTGTCCCTGACAGCTAGTTTCTCGTGCACCTGTTTACTTAAAAATATGTTAAAAACACAGCGTGGTAATTCCCATTATTAATGGTGTGTGGACGTTCGGTCATTTCATCAAGCTGGTGAAGTCTGTCTCAGTAATTTCAGCCCACGGATACTCGATTAGTATCACTGTGCATCCTCCCCTTGGCAATTTCAGGCTGAAGCGCTGCATGGATATTTCATAGACAATCATTTTGGTGTCCTTACTCTTCTTCTAATATTTCCTTTCATTGTTGTGGCTTTGATAATTGGGTTATATTTGTTAATTATTTCTCATAAGTGTTTGCTTTGCTGTTTTAGTGTTTTTCTATCAGTGTAATTAAGTTCAACAGACATTGGGGGTATTGAACCTCTGATTAAGTTATAGCTAGTGTCGATCAGTGAAATTCGCCAAACCATTTTTTGCAGTGAATATGCTGTGTTTGATGGTGGCAGAAATTTTTCTGGAAATTCATTGTGCCAGAAACAGCAACAGATACAGAGAGAAGGATAATCACGAATAAAATAAAACATGCATTTATTATTGTTTGTCTTATCTTGCTGTCTGTTAGTGGTTTTTGTTATCTGCCCTGCCACCCGAATGTGGGGCCTAAGTAGGTGAGGCCACCTGATGACGCAGCCTTTATGCCAAACCTATTTGGCTCCCTTTTTGTTCCTGCTTTGCTTTTCTCATTCAGCTTTTGATTTTTTTTTTAATAAATTTTAAATATAAAAGAATTTTATTTGTTTTTTATTCAGTCCAGATGTTTACAGCTTTCCTCTGTGTACTTTATGGACTTTTTTCTTTTTTAATATAAAAGCCTGAGCTCCATTTTGGGGCCTGTGCAGGCTGGAAGCCTGCCTTTTGATTTGGGGCTTGACTGCCTGTGGTGAGGGCTACGCTGGGGAACCAGACCTGGATGAAGGGCTGGCCTGGCTTGTGGTTTTTTAAAGGTGTGCACTCAAGTGTGAGTCTTTGTGTGAGAGGATGATAATAACATCTGACCATCTAGGGTTTAAATGCATTTGGTCTTTGAGTTTTGACTTTGTGATAAGGAGTTTGTATTTTTTATTTGTGGACCTTATTGTTTAGTAATTAATCGCTGATTTTGCTATTTTTGCCATCCATTTTTTTGTTCAGATTTGAATTTTGAGTGCATTGGAGAATTCAGCTTCTGCTTTGAGCTTGTCAGCTCCTTGGCCTTCCTACTTGTTTCTCTTTCTTCTCTTATGGCTAAGATTTCAATAATAATGTAGGAAACATATAGATTTTTAAATGTATGAATATGTCTCTTAGCGACAATTATGTTAATAAGATTTGTCAAGTAAGGACGACTGAGGTTTCATGGTCAAGCAGTTCTACTCACTCATCATAGCCATGTGCTGCACGTGACGTGGGGAGAAACTGCAGTGGACTCTGTGCACATCACAACAAGGACCCCCAGTAACTCTACGATGTCCCGAATCCCCTCAGAGATTCCCTTTCTTTTTGTAACCAGTGTTGTAGCCCTTTATTTTCAATTGTCGTCTTGTATTTATAGAAGCTGTTTTCTGCCTGTGGCTTTTCATTGGCTTCTCTTGTCTCCCTGCTCCATTGTGATTGGTCACTTGGTGCTCCACCTCTTTTATTTTCAATTTTCTCTCATTCAAGTTTGATGACTCCAGTTGTACTTGTTCTTTGTGCCTCACACTAACACTTTTTCGTGTGCCAACATCTTGGACAATCTATTGTCTATCTATTGGCTCATCTGCCATTATTGTTCAACAGCATGCCCATCTTCATAGAGCTTTCTGCTATTGCTGTTCCATAGGATGCACATTTTCATAGTGCCCACCAGCCATACACAGGATACCCATCTTCATGAAGCCCATCTGCCATTATTATTCAACAGTATGCCCATCTTCATAGAGCTTTCTGTTATTGTTGTTCCACAGGATGCCCATCTTCATTGTACCAGTCTGCCATTATTGTTCCAAATTATGCCCACCTTAATGGAGCCATCTGCTATTTCTATTATTGTTCCATAGGATGCCCATCTTCTAATCTGCCATTGTTGTTCCACATGGTGCCCATCTTCATGGATCCCATCTGCCATTGTTATTCAACAGCATGCCCATCAGGAGGTGAGACTATGAGCCCAATATCTGACGCAGAGCAGCATTACTTCTTCACCTTTCACTCCTATGATAGAAACTCAACTACTTCCATTTTTGGTCTTCTTTTTGATGACCCATATCTTTAAGGATGTTAGGTGTGACCTCCTTATGCTCATACATTTGTCACTCCCATTCCTCATTCAGCTCATTTAATGGCTCCCAGGCAATCCAGAGTTTCTGTGGTAAGCCTTACTTTCATACCCTTAAAGGTAGATTTGTGTTCCAGGATCGCCTTCTCTTTTATTTCTGCCTTCTCAAGATTTTAGATTGCTGTCCTGCTAACACTGTTTGTCTCTTTCTTTCTAGACCATTTGCTCTTCCCACCTCTTTATTATTTTTATTCACACACACAAACCTCCCCCAAACAGACCCCAGAACTACAAGAGTCCGTCCACAAGTGCCTTTCATTATCTTCCTGTTACAAATATGTATTATATACACTCTGCTGCACATGTATTATATAGTGTCTTTCAGATGTATTACATAACATATATATATTCTATATATATAGTGACCACTAGGGGGTACTCTGACCACTTGGAATAGAAGTGATGGCGCAGCCACAAAATGCAAAAAGATAAAGTAGCCGTTTATTTAGTCCTAATAAGATTCAATTGCCTCTAAGGCTTTCTTAGAGCTCATTAAGGTGTTTGTGGAGCAATTCACAACCTTCATGTAAAAGAAAATGTATTGGCTTTGAATCCTGAGCAAGCAAATGGAACATTCATCAAAGGAAGGTGGAAGGTTTTACTTTGGTTACAGCCAGATCTTTGGGAAAGTGGGAGGAAAATACGGCAGGAACACGGAGAACGACAGGCCAGAAGCTGCACACAGACGGCTGGATCCATGAAGGAGCAGCC
>JANRMT010062810.1:20370410-20397371 GCA_026402145.1 Polypterus bichir lapradei | reverse complement strand
TAGATAGATAGATGCACCAATTGTATGTAGTGCCTTTCACTTCTGCATACGTACGTATAATGTACACTGTATATGATAGTGCTTTTCATGTTTGTATATCTATTATATATTATGTACCTTTCACCTTTCCTATTTTTTATATTTCTGTGTACCTATTGTATGCAGTGCCTCTCACATCTGTGTATCTGTAATATATTATATACTGCTTCTCATGTCTATCTGGTATATGGTACATTTGATTTCTTTCTATCTATTATTTATTGCATTTCATCATCTCTCCCATATACAATGTCTTTTCACATCTGCCTGTCTAGCTATAATTGATATCAAAGGCACTATATAATACATATCTGTCTATTCTATTTCATGGCTAGCTGTGCAGTAGCTTATGGTTCCCACCTTCCTCCTCCTCTTCCTCAGCTGGTGTCCATCACTATCCCGCCGTTTGTTTCACTCTTCAGTTGTCCTCCCGTCTCCCCAAGCTGTGTGTGTTAACCTGGCTGTCAGCTCACTGTCTGTGCCTCTGTGGGTTACTGTGTCCCTCAGTGTGCTGCCATCCTGCCCAGGGTCAGTTCCTGCCTTGTGTCTCTTTGTGCTCCTCGTAACCCACCAAGTGGGTTCAGGATATAGTAGTATGGATTAATGGACATCACTGCGCACTACAACAAGAAAGGAGCTATAAACTACCAGGACTGGGGGGTGTTGATTTTTTTTAATCCTTTATTTGCCATATACGTACAATTTAGGAATTTGGGATCTGAGTCTAGCTGGTACAACCCCCCCGCCTGGCCCCTTTATCTCCTCCATCATGTTGTCCTGGTCAGATCCTCACTGGCCGCTCTGTTTGGACATTTTAAGACCATCCTGTCCATTGGATCAGATCCCAAGGTGCCTGATTAGCTGCGACAGTCCCTTCTGCATCATTAGTGTAGTTCTTTACATCAGCCATAAATATGGAGATAAGAATGGCCAGTGGTCCTCCTGTCATTAGCATCCTAATCAGCTAATGAATGCCACAAAGAGCCGCCATGATGTCATTGTTGACACAGAACTCTTTCCAGGCTCTTTTAATGACAACACTCAATTACCACAAATGATGTGTACAGTAGAGGGCGGTCAGCGACGCTCAAACTGTCGAGTGCAGGAGGACCCACAAAGATGGCTGTCTGATGATAGGAATTTCAAGGAAAATATTTTCACATGTTCACAAAGACGTGCCTGTGACGGTGACATGTGGAAGCAATTTGGCTTCTCGGAGAGCCCAAGAAAAGTCACGAGGAAGAAATGGCAGGGCAGTTATGGGGGTGTCAGCACCCGCGCTTTCTTGGACATCCAGCTGGCAGAAACCCAATGGGCCAGCCTACGTCATGTTTCATGGATTGGCACACCTACCTGCCTTGCAGCTGCTGCTGTCAGGATTGGCTCTTGATGACCTTTCATTAAGTAGGCTTAATAAATGGAAGGATGGGCAGATGAACTGATGGATGGCCATTCCAACGGATCCTCTGTGGTGGGCTGGTGTCTGGTCAATAACTGGTCATTACCTCAAGCCCAAAGCTATCTGGATGAAGCTTTGTTAAGCAGGTTTAGAAAAAGAATGGCTGCATTAGTGGATGAATATTCCAATGGGCTGCCAGTGGTGGACTGGCATCCCATCCAGGGTTGTCTCCCACCGTATCTTTAATGTTGCTGGAATTGCTCCATGGTGCTATAATGGCATAACCAGCCTCAGAATTACAAACTGTGGGTAAAAAACTTTCAAATGGATTCATGGAATGATAGCTGGTAGTACGCCAGGCATCATGGCCTCCACATCCCAAGATGACACACTTCAATGTGCCAGGCTGCAAACATAGAGTTCACTTTATAAAGAATATCCACCACTTCAGCTGTTCTGAAAGGCACTACATGGGATCTCCACCATGTCAGTTATCCTGAACGATACTGCTTGGTATCTCTGGCACTTCAGCTGCCCTGGGAGGTACTGCTGTTACCCTGACAGACACTATATAGGACCTCCACTATTTCAGATGCCTTGAAAAGCATTCTATAGGATTGCCCTGAAAGGTGCCATATGTTGTCTCTACCACTTAAGCCATCCAGAAAGGCACTATTTTATATCTCTGACATTTTAGCTCCCCTGCAGGGCACTATATAGGGCTTTTCACCTGCAGCTCTCCTCTATTCAGCTGCACTGAAAGACACTATATAGGATCTCCACTACTTCAACTGTCTTGAAAGTCCATATTTTGATTATCTGCTACTTAAGCTGCTGTGGAAGGCACTATATGGCATTTCCAGCAATTCAGTTTGCTCTGAGAGGTGCAATGGAAGATGGCCACCACTGCAGCTGCCCTGTAAGAAACTATAAAGGTCTCCTCTACATCAGCTGCCCTTCAGTGCCCTATAAAGGATCTTTTCCAGTGCAGCTGTTCTGAGAGCAGCTATTTTGCGTCTCTGCCATTTTAGCTTCGGTGGAAGGCACTATATGGGAGATCCACCACCTCATTTTGCCTGAAAGGAACAATATAAGATGTCCACACCTTCAGCTGCCCTGAAAAGCAATACAGAGATTCTCTCTTCCTGAACGGCAGTCTACAGATTCTCTGCTACATCATCTTCCCTGAAAGGCACTTTCTCCAGAAGCTGTCCTGATAGCAACTACTGTGGATGTCTGTTACATCATCTGGCATTGCATTGGGTACCCACTGCTTCAGCTTCCCAGAAAGGCGCTATATAGAACATCTTTCATGTCAGCTGTCCAGACAAGCTCTAGATACAATCTCCACTAGTTGATCTGCACTGAAAGGCACTATATAGGATACCCACCACTTCAATAGTGCTGAAAGACACTATATAGCATTTCCACTACATTATCTATTTTGAAAGCACTAACTTGTATCTCTGTGACTGTGGCTGCCATGGAAGACACTATATGGGATACCCTGAAAGGCACTATAAATGATCTTTGTCCCTTCAGCCAACCTGAAAGCACTTCTATTGGATCTTTGTTATTTCAGCTACTCTGAAAGTCGCTATATAATGTCTCCACTGCTTCAGCTGGCCTGAAAGACACTATACAGTATCTTTTCCACTTCTTTAGGCTTGAAAGGCGCTATATTGGCTCTCCTCCATCAAGGCAGTGCAGCCAGTCTGCAGCAGGGGGAAGCAGTCAGCGCAATTACGTGGGCTCTCGACAGATAATGGCAGAGCAGGCGCGGCACAGCGAGCGGCTCAGGTAGCAGGGCTATTAGATTACAGAATAATGGAGCTACTTAGCCTCCACATCAGCACTTATCAGGCACATTAGTTTAAAACCTTCAATTCTCTACTTGGCTTTAGTGAGCCTCGGCCAGATTAAGTTTCGCGGCTTTTGTTAATGAATATCTCACTGAAATGCCATGCTTACCAAAGTAGTGCCTTTCCACAAAATGGCAGGCAGCAGAATTTATCTGAATCTTTAGAATAAAAGCCAACATGGTGGGGGTGGGCTGGGGGAGGTTCTAATGTAATTCTTATTATGACTGTACCATAATTGGGCCTGATATGGGAAAGAAAGCATCCACAGTACAAGACACACACAAGAGGCTGGCATGTGGGCACCAGGTGTGCCTATCAGGTGGTGTTTGAATTGTCTACTGCCTCTGTATGTATATAGCACCTTCCACCATCACCGCAAAACACTGACTGATAGGGGCCGGGTGGCACAGTGCTACATGAGGGCATCCAGGGGGGCAAAACCTCAAGCAGGGCCTCAAGCAGAACTCCTCCCATGTCGCTGCTCACACTGGCATCCATCTTCTAAACAGGCACTTACTGTATGAGAGTGACTGACATGTCGTCACCTTAATAAGCACCTGTGTGAGCAAAGCATGAGGACAGTGCCTCTGAGTGCTGATTACACGCTGATAAGCCACCAGACGCTCTGTTCACACGCTAGGAAATTCCGCTAAATGACGTTGGAATTTGAAACACGTCTGCCAGTCTGGTGTCGTGGGCCGAGATTTGAGCTGACGGGTGTGTGGGTGTCTCTCCACCAGTGGGCATGGCACAGACTCATGGCAGGCCTCTAAACTGCAAATGTGTGTGAATGTGCACTAGGAGTGTGTTTGTCTCCATGTGTGCGAGTGTTCAGGTGTACTGTATGTGCGAGTGCTCGAGGGAACCTGCTGTGTGTGCAAGAAGGGGTATCAGTGTGTTAAGAGTGTGTGTGCATATGTGTTCAAGTGAGTGCAAGAGTGTGTGAGTATATGTGGGTCTGCTCTGCTTGTACGTCTGTGTGTGCGTGCAGCTGTGAGCCTACATGTTTGCATGTTTTCTGCATGTGCGACGCTTTGGTGTGAGCGTGAATATCTGTGTTTGTGCAAATGTAGGTGCAAGAGTGTGAATGAGTGTGAATGCGTATGTGTGTGTGCTAGTGTTTCAGTGGATATGCAGGTGCTCAAGTGTGTGCAAGAGTGTGTGAGACCGTGTTTCAATGGACCTGCTTGTGTTCACGTATGTCGATATCTGTGCCTGTCATGTGTGTGAGTGTGTATCAGTATGTGTGCCTGATCTGTATGTGTGTGTGTGTTCATGTGTGTATATAGGAGTGAGTCTGCACATACAGTATATCTGCTGTGTGTGCAAGGGTGTTCATGTGTGTCAAAATGCGTGCCACCTGTGTGCTCAATGCCTTGTGTATGTGCGTGTGAATGTGTGTGTCTGGTATATCTGCAAGTGTAGTTGTAAGAGAGTGTGTGTGTGTGTGAATTTGTCTATACGTGTGACAGTGTTTCGGTCTATGTGCAAGTCCTCAAGGGTGGTCTGTGCAAGAGTGTGCATAAATGTGTGTCTACTATGTGGGTGTGTATGTGCAGGAGTGTGCATCTCTACTCATGTTTTGGTGTGAGGGAATATATGTGTCTGCATGTGTCTGTGAGTTTGTCTGTACTTGTGCCAGTGTTTTGGAGTATATACTGTATGTGTGTTCAAGTGAGTTTGTAGGTGTGTCTGCTGTGTGTACACAGGTGTGCAAATGTGTGTAACTATATGTGTGTCTGCTCTGTAGGAATGAGTATGTGTGCAAAATGGGGTGGCAGGGGGTTTGGAGGAGGAGAGAAAGAGAGCAAGCTATTTCTGATCTATCCTTTTCATCTCCACAATTCTAAGTGCCAACACAACAATAGGCTTCATAGACATAACTCCATGCAATATTGGAAATTAAGATTAAAGCTATCATATTTAATAATGTACAACCTTAAATTAAGATTATAAAATGTCATCAAAAGTTCAGAAGCAATGTCTCTATGACTAAACAGTAAACTTTGTGAGCTGGAATGTCAAAGGTCTCAATCATGAACTAAAGTATTCTCTCACCTAACAGGTCTAAACACCAAGATAGTATTTTTAGAGGAGACTCACTTGATCAACAAGGATTAGTTTTGGCTGCATAGAGACCCAACTGGCCAAATATTCCACTCCAGCTATACAAAGAAAACTAGAGGTCTGGGAATCTTAATACATAGAACAAATTAATTTGCAGTATGAGACGTAGTATCAGATTCTGAAGAGCGATATGTGATTGCCATGGGCAATTTATTTACTTGTAATGTGATTTTGATAAATACAGTGGAACCTTGGATTGTGAGTAACTTGGTTTGCGAGTGTGAGTAATTTTTAATAACTTTTGACTTTATAAACAAGCGATGTCTTGCAATACGAATAGTACGTATACGCTTTGTCTGCCAAGTGCCACAACTGAGCTGATGGTTCTTCTCTCTCTCTCGCTGCGGGATTGTGGGTATTCTCCGTCTGAGTCGGTGTGCCTCACTCATATAGTCAACATCCGTACAAGTGTATACTGTTTACTATAGCATGGTGACCACGTGTGTGTGTTGTAACATGTGATTCCCTGTCTTGCACCCCAAAACATGAAGCTGAGTCTTAGTACTTTAGCAACACCAGCTTTATTCAGCTTGAAACAAGAACAGTGCGGTTATTTATTGTAGCGGGATCTGCCACTAACTATACACAGACACAGCAGTCAGGCATGGTCGGGGCCAAGTAATACTGCGCCCTGCGCATTGATAATGTTCCTGTATTAGCCATCGACGGCAGGCGGTTAAAGCACGTCCATGATCTTTTCGGATTTGCTTTTAAAGAGAACTGCTACAGCGCTTGGTGCCTTTGATTGCTTCGGGACGCTCTTCCGCGTGTCGTCACATTGGGTGGAATCCCACAAGAGTTTAGAAAGTCACTCACACCAGCCATGATTCTTTTCAAAGATAAAGTGCAGGTTGTAATGTATTTTTACTTTATATTTTGTATTAATCATTTTTATATGAATAGTTTTGGGTTGTGGAACGAATAATCTGAGTTTCCATTATTTCTTTGATATATGAGTGCTTTGGATTGTGAGCACGTTTCTGGAACAAATTATACTCACTAACCGAGGTTCCACTGTATCTACACACCCAATGTGGATGATAGAGTCTTCATCCACAAGGTATTTGTATCCATTCCTAACTTGAACACTCACAAAATTATAATGGCTGGAGACTTAAAATGTTTTTTTAAATCCAGACCTAGATAGGACTTCAGGTACAGGGATGACAACATCTAACACTGCAAAAATAATCAGAGTTTTCAATTGATCATAATTCATCAGACCCCTGGAGATTTCTAAATCCATACTCAAGAGCATATTCCTTCTTTTCACCAGTACATCATTGTTGCTCAAGAATTATTATTTCTTTATAGATAACAATTTCTTGCTCATGACCAAATCTTGCAAATACGACGCTATTGTTATCTCCAATAACGCCCCTCTGATCATGGAGCTCACATCGCTGTGCCCCAGATACTCATCTCGCAACTGGTGTCTTAAACCTCTGTCATTAACTGACAAAAACTGTATGGAGTTTATATCCAAGCAAATTGATTTTTTTTAGAGACAAATACATCCTCTGAGTTTTCTGCAATAATACTTTGGGAAACTCTGAAGGCTTTTTTAAGAGGATAGATTATCTCACATCTTTCCCACAAAAATAAATTGGAAACCAAGACGGCGTCAGAGTTAATCAGTTAAATTAGCAGAATAGATCAAGAACACACCAGGGGCCTCATGTATAAACGGTGCGTACGCACAGAAATGTTGCCTAAGAACTTTTCCACGTTCAAATTGCGATGTATAAAACCTACACTTGACGTAAAGCCACGCACTTTTCCACGGTAGCTCATACCCTGTCATACGCTCAGTTTTGCTATCAGTTCTCCGTTCAGTTTTGCAGACTGGCGGCACCCAGCGTCAAAGCAGTGCTACTGTTCCTGTATGGTTACTCTTTATTTTCCTGACGCGGCTTTATAAATACACTGAAACTAACCACATATTGTTTATGATTGTAACGCATCCGATTGTAATTAACTTGTAACAATATAATGGTCCAGGGAATAGCCATAGTATTCCAAATACCATAACTGCTTCAGCGTTGTTACTCTCACTGCACCTTCTTCTTCTTCTTTCAGCTGCTCCCTTTAAGGGTTGCCACAGCGGATCATCTTTTTCCATATTACTCTCACTGCACCACTCGGAGTATTTATATCACTGTATCTGAGTGGGGAATCACAGCAGCAGCTGATCGGAAAGAGAGTTATCGGTATACAGCATCAAGCACACGCTGTCTCAGCCATGCTGTCTATTGAAGTGCTCTCATACGACAAACGCTTCAGAGCCTTTCCTGTATGGACCTCGCGGTTCAGAAACAGTTTCATCCCAAGAACTCTAAACGCACTCAATCAGTCCATCAAGTGCTCCTTGTAGAACTGTTGGTACTTATTAGTACAATCACCTCACTGTAAATGTGCACTACAGTTATAATATTACACAACCTGAGCCACTTTAGAAAGCGCGTATTTATATCATTTTTAAGATGAAATGCAGCAAAATATGTTTATTATACAGATAAAATGTTAACATAATTTAAATAATCTATTTTGTTAATAATTAAACATGTGAGGACACGGTGTTTCAGTGCTAGCAAGTTCAGGGATTGTTCCTGCGTCACGCTGTATTCTTGCTGGGACTGGCGCGACACTGGAAGGATAGATGGATAGAATAATTAAACACGTACTACGAAGATATTTCAATGTTCCTTATAAGGTTTGAAGGATCGTCGTTCTAAGCTTACAGATGGCTTAACGTCTATTACAGAGCTGATTGTGTGGCGATTGGGTATTTGGAGAAAGAAAAGTAAGGACAGGAATTGGAGGTTAGTACATTTGAAAGAGACAGTACTGCTACAATAAATTATTTCATCGAAGGTCCCGCATGGCACAGCAAGCATCTTGCGTAAGGCAGGAACAATCACTGGACGGGGCACCAGCTTGTTACTATCACTGCGCCACCGTGTTCCCATGTTTAATAACATGCTTTAATTGATATGATATGAATACTGAAATGATATCAAGCATATGTCTCAATATTTTAATTATTCAGAAAGCAGTACTATCATAAATGTAACGGATTCTGTGTCCTGTCGGAGGAAGAGAAAGCCCATTTAAGAAGCACGTAGTGATTCACACACATAGAGCACATAGAAGAACAAATACAAAATAAAGTATTTAACGTGCTACTTCAGTTACGATGGGATTTGAGAAACTAGTAAATTAAATAATTTAAAGATGAAGTTTATGATGTTCTACTTTAATGACAAAATAATGATTTCCACTGATTATAGTGGAAATTTCGAGATTACTGTTGACATTTCGTGCTTTTTCCCCACTGTGTGCCTTTTTTTTCTCTGTACCCTAATAAGCTTTCATATGACACTCAGACGGTGGGCTACGACTCACCTTTTCATGGCATTTTTGATATCTGACAACTTCTTTTTTATTTCTGGCACTGTATGACTTTGTGAACTTGAGCTTTTGAGTTTCTCTGACACTCTGTCACTCGATCAACTTCCTTTTGTTGATTATACCACTGTTTAAACCAACAAATAGTAAATTTTTCTTTGCCTCCACTTGGTATTCACTGAAATTCTTCTATTTTCTCTCCTGCTTTTGCCATTGCCTTTTCACAGAATGCTGAGCTTAAGGGCTATTTATATTGATTTGTATATTCAAAGAGGCGTAATTCTGGGAGAAGTTTGGGGAGTGGCAGCAGGTGCGTGCATGAGCGTTACTTTTCACGCTGACTGGGATTTATGTAGCGGAAGAACGTGGAAGTTGGCGAACACACAGATTTATGCATCTGGATTTTTTTTGTGCGTAAGAACATTTCCGCTTATGTCCATACACCATGTGTAAGTGTGAATTCTACGCACGGTGTTATGCATGAGGCCCCTGGATAGGTCTTCATCTACATGGGTGACAACATCTAACACTGCAAACATAATCTCAAAGTTTTTAACTAATCATAACTTATCAGACCCCTGGAGATTTCTAAATCCATACTCAAGAGCATAATCCTTCTTTTCAGCAGTACATCATTGTTGCTCAAGAATTTATTATTTCTTTATAGATAATTTCTTGCTCATGACCAAATCTTTCAAATATGACGCTATTGTTATCTCCAATAACCCCTCTGATCATGGAGCTCACATCACCGTGCCCCACATACCCATCTCGCAACTGGTGTCTTAAACCCCTGTCATTAGCTGACGAGAACTGTACAGAGTTTATATGCAGGCAAATTGAATTTTTTTAGAGACAAATACATCCTCTGAGGTTTCTGCAAGGATACTCTGGGAAACTCTGAAGGCTTTTTTAAGAGGACAGATTATCTCACATCTTTCCCACAAAGATAAATCAGAAACCAAGACGGCGTCAGAGTTAATCAGTGAAATTAGCAGAATAGATCAAGAACATGCCAGGTCTCCAGATGAGGTACTTTTTAGGGCTCTGCATACAGACCTCAACCTCTTGACAACAAAAGAATCAGAAGAACTCATTTTTAAATCACAATATCATTACTATGAACACGGAGAGAAGGCTAACAAATCCCCAAGCAGGAAGTTCACAATGCAATACCAGTAATCACCAACACAGACGGAGATAGAATCATTGCTTTGAAAATATAATGCACATATTTAGAGACTATATTCTATTCAATTTAAAGAACACAAGACACATTCTATTGCGCTTTTTGATACATGACAGATACTAGCTATGAATTGAATAAACCTCTGATATTATCAGAATTACTAGACGCTATAAACTCACTTCAGAGTGGGAAAGCACCAGGTCCTGATGGCTACCCTGCTGAATTTTACAAAGCAATTTCAGTTAAGTTAGCTCCCCTCTTATTAGGAACATTTATAGAAGCCAGAGACAAAAAAAAAATTCAACCTCAAACTTTTCACCAAGCATCAATTACCATTTTTCCTAAGAAAAATAAGGACTTATTACAATGTGCACCATACAGACCAGTCCCATCCATCCATCCATTTTCCAACCCGTTGAATCTGAACACAGGGTCACGGGGGTCCCAGTCTCACTTCTGAATAATGATGTTAAGATACTCTCCAAAGCCCTAGCTAGAAGGATTGAGAAAGTACTTCCTTTGGTAATATCACAAGACCAAACCGGATTTATTAAACATAGACACTCAGCTTCCAATCTTCAACGTCTGTTTAATGTAATATATTCACCCACAAAGTCTAACACTCTGGAGATCTTATTATCTTTGGATTCAGAAAATGCATTTGATATGGTTGAATGGGATTCCCTTTTCATCACTTTGCATAAATTTATGTTTGGCCCGAACATTTGTGCATGGATCAAACTATTGCATACAAGTCCAGAAGCTTTAGTTTGTATTAACAACATAATTTCAGTCTACTTCAAACTAGAACGTGGTACTAGACAAGGATGCCCTTTATCACCACTGTTATTTGCAATCGCCATTGAGCCATTGGCTGTTTACTTTCAAAATGCATCAGAGATAAAGGGGATTATTAGAGAAGGACTTGAACAGAAAATATCACCTGTCAACGACCGACAAATAAAAGAGCCAAAAAAAGGTTTGGGGAAGCCATCCGCATAATATTCCTGGCTGCAAATGGATAAATTAGTGGTACAGATGTGTACAGGTTTGAGTCCAACACAGAACTGATTTCAGATTGTCAAGATGGCGATTTTAAAGTCAAGCAGAGGAAGTAATGTCATCAATTGGAACTACACTGGAAGTGGTGTCATCAGGGCCGGGGCCGGCGGTGATGTCATCAATGGGCTTGAAACCAGAAGTTACGTCATCAATGGCCCTCCTGGAGCTGGAAGTGACGTCATCAGGGTCAGCCGCAATTTCCCGTAACTGGTCTGCAGAGAAGTGAGATAAAGAGTTAGTGTACTCCACCACCCCTTGGTCTGGCATGGAATTACTCTCATTCAGGCCCTTTAGCTGCATCCCATGGGCATGTGTGTGACACACTATATGCAGATAATATGGTACTGTATATATCTGACCCACCACATTCTGTCCCTACAGCCCTAACAGCACTAGCTGAAATTCAAAAGATAAATTAATTTGAACAAAAGTGTGCTTTCTCCAGTGAATTCTCTAGCAAACAGCATTAGATTGGACAACGTTCCCTTTTATCATCCGAGGGGTGTCCACATACAGGGAGTCCTTGGGTTATGACACAGTTCCGCTCCTACAACAGTGATGTAACCCGAATTTTGGTGTAAGTTGAAACACACTCTAGCCTAAGTAACTTACCTATCTTAACACATTTGCAAAATCATAATCCAGAACATAAAAACACAAAATCTAAGCCTCAGAAAAGGAAAAGGACATAAATATACTGTACTGTACACTGTACTGTAGTAACAGAAAAAATGAGTGTAAAAAAAAATTCTTACCTTTATTCCTTCTCATGTCTCAATTTTTTTAATTTTTATGGGAGTGAGCGTTGTAAACTCGAAATGTTGTATGTCGAAACGTTGTAACCCGAAGGCCCCCTGTACTGTACTTTTGGCCACATCACTTTAAACACCTAGGGCTGAACATCGCAAGTAAATATAAAGATCTTTTTCAACAAAATTTTGCTGTTTGCATGGACAAAATTAAACAAGATATGCATAGATGGTCTACCCTCCATCTTACTTTAGCAGGAAGAATTAGCATTGTGAAGATGAATATCCTCCCCAAGCTTCTGTTCCTATTTCAAAACATCCCTATATACATGAACGCATCTTTTTTTAAGAAATTAGATTCAATCATAACCTTATTTATTTGTAATTAGAAAAATCCTTGCATTTAAAAAGTGACCCTACAACAACCTAAATCAGAAGGTGGCATGGCTCTACCTAATTTTTAGTTTTATTACTGGGCGGCAAACATGCGAGCATACATAAAATCCTGGGCATTTACACAAACAGAACACACACTAGTTTGGTCTGCAATAGAAATGAAATCCTGCAGTACTTCTTTATATTTCTTGCTTTGTACTCCAATAAATACGAGTGACAGCCAATATACTAACAACCTAGTTGTGCTTCACTCACTCTGAATATGGAGACATAGGAACCACTTCAAGTTAGAGAGGCTTTAATCTGTGGCCCCTCTGCATAATAACCCTCTATTACCACCCTCTCAAACTTACACATTTTTTAATGTTTGGAAATCGTATGGGATTAAATCATTTAGAGGTTTGTATATAAATAATGTCTTTGCATCCTATGAACAATTACACTCCAAATTTAATCTCTCATTAACACAATTTTCCCAATGTCTCCAAATTAGAAACTTTTCCAAATGAAATCTGCCCAGTTTTCCTCACCTCTCAGCTATTTTTATTCCAGAAGAGATATTGATCAGTCTTGGGGACTCAGGCAGCATTTCTATAATATATAAAAACATTTTAATCCTTAAACCATCACATATTTGTAGGTTAATGCACTCCCGGACACCAAATACTTTTTTGCTGCACTTTTTAAGTAAATGTCACAATTCAAGAAAAAGAGAAAATTTAATGGAACACACTCAATTACTGCAACACTGATCATTTTACACACTGCCAATGAATTGCAAAAACTATAAAAAAATACTACTGCAACAATCTGTTATTATATGTAGAAGGTTCAACTGACACCATTGATGAGATTCAGTAAATCACAGAGCCAACTGCGCTTGAACTGGCGGCACACAAACACACAGAGGCCAACGCTGATGCTGGCAGGCCAGTCCAGGGCAATGGCTGAATCCCAGGGAAAGTGATGCTGCAGAGCTGCAGGGGGCGCCAGTGGTCATCACGAACTGACTACTCAACGAATCTACGGCACGGACTGATCAGCTCCGGCATGCTGGCAAATTGCACCGACTATAGTCGGTTCTGACGGTTTAAGGGTTAAAGTCCCTTCCTTTCAAAGATCCCAGAGTACAGTGGGAAAATATCTCAGAAACAGAGTGGAAGGCAGCCATGCCAGTTCACTCGAGCTCCATATGTGCAAAGCATACAATTAATCAACTTAAAATCTTTTAATTGTGCACATCTGTCTCATTTTAAAATTCTCCAAAATGTTTAAAGGGCAAAATCCAACCACCTGTGAATGTTGCAATCGAGCTCCAGCCTCACTGGGCCTCATGCTTTGGGAGTGTAACAAATTAACATCATTCTGGACCAAAATCTTTAAATGCCTATCAGACGGCTTTGGTGTCACAATCCCTCCTAATCCACTAACAGCTGTGTTTGGTGGGCTCGCAAAGGGGCTTAAAGTGAAGAAGGACAAACAAACTGTAATGGCTTTTACTTCACTATTAGCGCGTAAACTTATCTTTCTCAACTGGAAGAATCGTAACCCACTTCTTTTAAGTCAGTGGGTAACTGATGTTATATACTATTTGAACTTGGAAAAAAAATCTCACTTTGAGGATCTGTGCAAATCTTTTTAAAAACCTGGCAGGATCTGATAAATACCATTAACAAATAAGCATTTAAATTGGGGAAAAGGACTCCTTTCTCTCTTTACTACTCTTAACAGTTTTGCTTTAACTGTTGGCCTTCCTCTCTTTCTCATTAACTTTGACTTAATTGTATGGAGGGTGGCACGGTGGTGCAGTGGTAGCACTGCTGCCTCACAGTTAGGAGACCTGGGTTCTCTTCCCGGGTCCTCCCTGCGTGGAGTTTGCATGTTCTTCTCGTGTCTGCGTGGGTTTCCTCCCACAGTCCAAAGACATGCAGGGTTAGGTGCATTGGTGATTTTAAATTGTCCCTAGTGTGTGCTTGGTGTGTGTGTGTGCCCTGTGGTGGGCTGGTGCCCTGCCTGGAGTTTGTTTCCTGTGTTGGCTGGAATTGGCTCCAGCAGACCCCCATGTTAGGATGTAGCGGGTTAGATAATGGATGGATGATTGTATGGAATGTTATTTGATTTTAATAAACTCAATAAACGTAAAAAAAAAATTAAAATAATGAAAGTTTGTTTCAACTACTGAGATGCGCTGAAACCAAAGCCCCACCCTTTCCACCCCAGGGTGTGCTGTATGTGGGTCATCAGTGCACTTTAAAAGGTAAAAATGGGTCCTGAAGTACCAAAGGTTGAGAAACACTGCCAGACGTCAATCCTGCATGCGTTACAAAAAAGATTAAACAAAAAACTCCCATTATTATGAGCACTGCCACCGGGATATATAATACTAGTCATTGTGAGCTGGCAACACAGTGCCGCATGGCCAGTTATGCATGCCAATTTGCCATGTGCCTATTTCAAAACAAGCCTTCCCCTCCCCTCATCAGAAAACACTGGACATGCTGTGAAATAATAAAAATGAAAGACGTATTACTATTTACAAGGTACTTCTTTTCGTCTTGTTAGACGATGAAAGTGTGAAGCGCCTGCCCACATGCATTGGTAACAAAAAAGACATTCCTACTTTGCCCAGAGCCATGACTTCAAACAGTAGAACGAGCCAGTCCTACGCTGAGGCTTAGTGGCAAAGCTGATGTTCGCCCAAGACTGGAACTCTGTGAGAGCACTGATCTCTATTTTATGTATTTATTGCTAGTGTGCTGCTGTTTGGTGTATTTTGTTTGTGCCTTGTTGTTTGAGGAACATTGGCCTAGAGATTAGCAGTGCTACCTCGCAGCTCAGATCACACTTTTGGCCACAGTAATTGTTCCAGTATGGTTGGTGGACCCTGCCCTGGTCCTCAGGGACACTTAATATACCACTGCACCGTTATAATCCACTCCAAAATAGTTCAGTTCTTCCTTCCTCCTTTACGGAGCTCAGCGTAGTTCATGAACATTCCTGTAATTTGGGGTGTAACCAATTTCACGGGTGCGCTCGTCACTAATGTCCACATATGTTAAAAAAGAAACATTTCATGGGGCATACGTACATGTGACTCTAAACTGTCCCCCTGATGATGTCACTCAAAGTGATGTCCGGGGAAATGTCCCTTGCAACTTCGGTTCTTTTCAAAATGGCGACGTCCACATAAACAGAATGGGGCAAAAACTTTCAAAACAAGATGCCAACAATTTCTAACATACAGACAATCACGTTAAATTAAATAGACTCAATGGATAGTTTCACTCCAAAAGATAAGCACAGGTTAAAAAAAATGTATAAAATGCAGGAAAAATACAAAATTGTTAAAAGAAAGAACTTCTCATCAGACATGTGCGCCTAGGGAGTATCCAGAGTTGGTAGGTCTGTCGGATTCCACCATAATTCATCTCTAAATCCTGCCGACTACGCCATAGTAAAAGATAGATACACTTTAAAGGGTTGGGGTACCAACCTGATAATTCTATTTAATAGGTAAGCCTGTTAAATATGGAAAATATGACTGATAAAGTTGGTATCACACTTTTAAATTTGGCATCATGCTTTTAAAATTTAATATCAAAAATAATGGATTACATGTTAAAATGGCCTACCATACTGGTCCGCTGTAAGTGCTGCTATTGTGATGTAGAATCATCGAGGAGGAGCAGCAGCTCAACAGCAAATTGGTAAACTGCGCCAAATCAAAGGGCAAGTGTTGAAGTGAAAACAGTGTAAAAATCGCCCCTCCTCGGTGGCATCACTCACAAGAGACTTACCTCTGGAGGTCACACCAGCACAAGGACGGTGCAATGGGAGCTTCATGAAATAGGTGACCACGGCTGAGCAGCTATGCACAAACCTAAGACCACCATATGCAATGCCAAGTGTCGACTGAAGTGGTGTGAAGCCTACCATCATTGGACTCTCTGATGATTTATCCTTCTCTATCTGACGATCAGATGTGGGTCTGGTAGATGTCAGAAGAATGGCTCCTTCTGGACTGCATGATGCCTACTGTAAAGTTTGGTGGAGGAGGAAAGTGGTTGGCTTTGTACCCTTGGCTCCAGTGGGGGGTCCTGTAAATGCTATAGCATGCAACAACATCTGAGACAATTGTGCACCTCCAACACATTTATGAAGGCCTTTTTCTGTTCCACCATGACTGTGCCCCTGTGCACAAAGCCAGGTCCATAAAGACATAGAGGAACTCGAGAGGGCCTGAACAGGACCTTGATGATCAACCCTGTTGAACTCTTTTTTCTTGAATTGGAACACTGATTCTGAGTGAGGTCATCACGTCCAACATGAGTACTTGACCTCACAAATGCTCTTTAGCCTGAATGGGTACAAATTCCCACAAACACTCTGGTACAACATCTCATGGAAAGAAGAGCAGGGGCTCTTATAGGGGGGACCTTTCCATTTTAATGGTTCTGGAATGGGATGTCCAGCAATCTCATAAAATCTTCTTCAGAGCCATGATTGTGTTGCAGAACGTATTACAAAGGTGGGCGATGTGAACATCTGTAAACTGAGTGATTGGTTGAAGAACTCGAAACACATGGCCCGGAATCGTTAATGACCAAGCCATATAAATGATAGCAGGACTCCCAGCTGTAACACCTGACACACTTTTGAGTCTCTCACTGGGTTTTGTGTAATCACTTTTATAATATTTCAAGTTTTCTCTGGATACTTCAATAATTCTGCTCTTGTACATTTCTTTGTGTTAGATAATTTTTTCTTTATAATGCTATTTCTTGTGTGAGTGCTATGTTGGATGGCGTCCCGAACAGGATGGTGTCAGTTTCTTTGCCAGGGAGGGAGGCAATAATGGAAGGACAAGGATGGTCCGGAATCACATCCGGGATGGTTGCCTCTTCCTTGCCAAGACAGAAAGAAGGTGGCTACGCCAAGGAGTTGCAGCTTCTCACACCCGTGCACACAATGGCAGCATCCCACTGGAGGTACTATTATATGGTTACCTGCAGGGTAAGCTGGGAATTGTAGTCCCATAGAACAGCCCTGTTGGGGATCTTGGGTGCCACCGGGTGAGCCGTTATACCCTCTTTGAAGGGCTTGCACCTGACCGGGAAGTGTTTCCAGTGTGCAATGCGCTGGCACTACAAGTACTAAGCATAAGACAAGCCGAGTTTTCTGCGTGAGTCGGGAGGAGAGCAAATGAGAAGACGTGGGACTCGTGGAAGGAGGCAACAGAATACAGTATATTGTATTACACTCTTGTGGAAAAGGATTTGGATGTACTGTGAAATAAGACATATGTTCTGCTTGGACCCAGGACAGTGCTGTGTAGTTGTGTCTCAAAATTCTAGGGCTCAGAGACGCCCCCTGGTGGTCAATCTTCATAACACTGATGCAAAATATTTTTCTTGTGGTTATGTAAATCAGCTTAGCTATCAAAGTCTCTTCTGCGTTAATAATATAACACATTCATTATTAATATGTTATTAATATTTATTCATGTATATATTGTGTGCTTGGAGTAAGTTGGGTCAATCAATTTAATTTGGTTTCATTTCTCACCTTTGTCAGTTTTTTATATTTACCTGTTCATTATCTGCACATTGTCTTGAAATGGTAGGTCTATTTAATTTTTTCCATGTTTTTGTTAGTTCAATGCAAATCTTTTCCTTTATTACTTTTGTTTGTTATAGTTAATCCTGCTTTGACATTTTTACGTGTTTTTATATCATATGTTTGCCAATTATACACATTTTCGTTTAGTTTTGTTGATTATTTTTATACTTACGTTTTTGTTATTTACATTTTGTTCCCTTCAAGGAAATGGTGACTGGGGGGACACGCAGCCCAAGAAGGCAATTAGTACACAGGGTGGATCATCACCCTCTAGTGGTGACTGATGGAAATGACCGAGGTCCCCACCACCATAGTGGTGACTGCATATAAATCCCCATAAGAAGAGAGTCCATTGTGGACCCTGTGGTGGTCTTTGTGCACAAGACCACTTTTCTAATCATTGCCCTCTTGTGGTGACTGATGGAAATGTGACATGATGGGGTCTGGCTGGGTCCTCCTCACCATAGTGTGTCACACTCTTTTGGTGACTGCAAATACTGTAAAACACCATAAGAAAACAATTTGTTGTGGTGGTCTTTGTGCACACAGGCCTATTTCTAAGCATTGTCCTCTTGTGGTGTAGTTTAAAGATTGCGCCAACTTAAGGATTTATTGCCAGACTATCAATTTGGCCTCATTTCCTTCACCCCTGAAGTGGCCTTCACACAATCACCCTGTGGCAATCCCTCCAGAGAGCAACTTCAGGGCCCCATGCCCACTTTGATGAAGGCTGACATCCACCATACTGAGGCCGTGGTCACCAAATGAAATAAAGACTGACAGACCTGGAAGTGTATTGTTGCAGGGCAGGGCTGATAAGGTGGCACCAGAGGTCAGCAGGTGCTGACAGACATAGGATGGGGTCCATTTCAGCAGAGGTGCCCACAATGCAGGTGTCCTTCAAGCGAAAAGTCACCAAAGGGAAAACAGCCTAACAAGGCAATCGGAGTTCATTGTGGACACAGTGACTGCGTCTGAGCAGCTCCTCCCGGTGGTGACTGATGGTAATGCAACATGATGGCGGCAGCTCATTTGGAACTGACATGATCCTCATCACTATATGCCACACTCTATTGGTGACTGCACATGATATAACCCACCATAAGAAGACTATCATTTGTTAATAATTAATAATAGTAATAATTCTTTGCATTTATATAGTGCTTTTCTTAATACTCAAAGCGCTCAGCAATTGCAGGTTAAGGGCCTTGCTCAAGGGCCCAACAGAGCAGAGTCCCTTTTGTTATTTATGGGATTCGAACCGGCAACCTTTTCGATTGCCAGTGCAGATCCCTAGCCTCAGCCCCCTTTCTAAACATTGCCCTCTTGTGGTGACTGATGGAAACGTGACCTGACAGGGACTGCTAAGATCCCCATCACCATAGTGTTTTAGACTCTTTTGGTGAATGCACATACTATAACCCACCATCAAAATATAATCCACTGGGGACTCTGTGGTGGTCTTTGTGCAGACGGCCCCATTCCAAAGCCTCACCCCCTTGTGGTGACCAATGGTAAGGCAGCACGCTCATCTTCAGCTCCATCATGTATGTATGGACTCCACCACCACAAAATGTGCTGCCCCCTTGTGGCAATTTAAAGTAACACAATATGTAAGTGGCCGCTTGTTTTTGAATCTTTTGGGGTCTTCAGCAACCACATCACAGCCCACCCTGTCGTGCATTTGTGTCACCTGAAAGATGAACTGTGCAGCAGCTTTGGAGTGCCTTGTCACTGATTTGCAAATTGCGAGGACCAGGAGAGTGGAGGGAAGGGACACGCTGACCTTTGACTCTGACGTGAATTTCAGTGACTTCATCAAAATCCTGCTGGTCACAGCCTGGCGGCATAATGTCATACGAGGGGCCTTTCTCTTTAGGGAACCCAGCTCCACCTTCAGGCTTTCCCCTTTTGTGGTGGTTAATGAGGAGGGCTGCTCCTTCAGGGTCCCCACTGCCACCCAGGGACACCACATAATGACAACTACTCTTTATAAATCTTTGAGGATGCCCTATGTTGGCTGGGATTGGCTCCAGCAGACCCCCCGTGACCCTGTAGTTGGGATATAGAGGGTTGAATAATGGATGGATGGATGGATGGATGGATGGATGGATGTACTCAGTGTTTTGCCCTCTTATGGTGACTAAGGGTAATACAAGATGAGAAAGCCTCGACACTGTGACGTTGTGGTGTCCTTCTGGGTCCTTTCTACTGCCTGGGTTGTCACACTCGGGGGCAACTAAGACTAACACAGCATGAGACTTTCTGTAGCAACTAAAAGAGAGTGTTTAGGGACCCCCAGAACTAAACTGTATAGCTGCCTCACCCCCTTTTGGTGAGTAATCAATGAGCTCCTTTAACAACTCTATGGTGTCCCTTAGGGCCCTTCAAGCATCTAATTAAGGTCTGGTGTGTCATATGTTTGTGTCACCTATGTGTAGCACAATATGAGGGGGGTTTTCTATGTGACTTTTGTGGGGACATTTGGGGACCGCAGTGTCATTTTAATATTTTTCTTACTCGTGGCGACTACTTGGTAACGCAACATAAGAGACCAGCACTGTGGTGTCATTCAGAGACCTCAACATGACCCAATGTGTCATATGCCTGTGGTCCCGGGTGCAGCACAGCATTTCACTTTTGCATTGATGTCTGGGGGCCTAAGTAGCTTCTTAGAAGTTTGCCCTCTTGTGTTGACAAGCGGCAGTACAACACGAAAGCGGGGCATTTGTTGACAGTGTACTGTCATTGGGGACCTCATCAGGACCTGACATGTTATAGTCTTGTGACAGTGGAGGGTAACCCAATGTTTAACTTCCATAATGGTATTTGGGGACCTCAGTGCCATTTTAGTAGTTTGTCCCCCTGTGGTGACTACAGGTAATGCAACATCGGGGGGCAGGCATTTCTTGGCACTGTGGCATCATCCAGGACCTCCGAATGATCTTTTGGTAACTGAAGGCAGCTCAACATGAGGAGGATTTTCTGTTTCACTCTCCTGGTTAGCATTTGATTACCTTGATACCATTTTAGTATTTCGCCCTCCTGTGGTGACTATTGGTAATACAACATAAGGATAGACGTTTTTTAGACAGACTGTCGTCATTCAGGGACCTCAACCTGACCTTACGTGTCATATGCTTGTGACAGATAAGTGTAGCCACAACATGAGAAGGTCTTTCTATTTCACTTCTGTGGTGGCATTTGGGGACAGCTTTGTCACTTTAGCCTTTTACTGACTACTGGTAACACAACATAAGGGAGCAGCACTGTGGTGTCATTCAGGGACCTCAGCGTGACCTAATGAGCCTTATTCTTGTGGGCTGTAGCTCAGCTTGAAGAGGGGTCTCCATTTCTCCTTTGCATTGGCATCTGGAGACCTGCTGAACTTTTTTGTATTGTACCCCCTTGTGGTGACTACAAGTAATACAACATGAAGGAGGAGCATTTGGTGACCGTGCAGTGTCATTAGGGACCTCATCAGGACTTTGTATGCTATGGGCTTGCAGCAATTGAGTGCAGCGCCACATGAGGAGGTTTTTCTGTTTCACTCTCCCGGTTGGCATTTCATTATTTTTATACCATTTTAATATTTTTCCCCCTGTGGTGACTACTGGTAATTCAGCGTAAGGAAGGACCTTTTTTAGATAAGACTGTCATCATCCAGGGACCTCAACATGATCTTTCGTGTCATATGCTTGTGACAGTTAAGTGTAGCCACAACATGAGCAGGTCATTCTATTTTGTTTCTGTGGTGGCATTTGGGGACAGCATTGTCACTTTAGCCTTTTGCTTATGTTTCGATTACTGGTAATACAACATAAGGAGCAGCACTGTGGTGTCATTCAGGGACCTCAGCGTGACCTAATGCGTCACATGCTCGTGGGTTGTTGCTCAGCTTGAACAGGGGTCTCCAGTTCTCCTTCGCATTGGCATCTGGAGATCTGAGCACCTTTTTTTGTATTGTACCTCCTTGTGGTGACTACAAGTAATACAACATGAAGGAGGAGCATTTGGTGACTGTGCAGTGTCATTAGGGACCTCATCATGTCTTTATATGCTGTGGTCTTGAGGCAACTGAGTGCAGCGCCACATGAGGAGGTTTTTCTGTTTCACTCTCCCGGTTGGCATTTGGGTACCTCAATATTGTTTTAGCACCTTGAGCATGGGAAAGATGCTATATAAAAAAATGTATTATTATTATTATTATTATTATTATTATTTTTCCCTCTTGTGGAGACCACTGGTAACGCTACATGAAGCAGGAGCACTTCATGACAAAATGTCGTCATTGAGGGACCTCATTATGACCTTCCATGTCATACGCTTGTGTCGTCTGAGTGTAACACAACTTGAGGAGGCCATTCCATTTGACGTCTCTGTGGTGGCATTTGGAGATGCCAATGCTATTCTGCCCAAGTGTGGTGACTGCTGTTAATGCAATACGACGGTCCTGACTGCCATTCGGGGCCTCACTGTGACCTTACATGTTGCGTTCTTGTGACCGTTCAGCGTAGCACAACACGAGATTTTTCCATTTCGTCCTACTAGTCAGCCCCCTTTTTAACATTTTGCCCAATTTTTCTGACTACTGGTAAAGGCAACATGAAGGAACAGCAATTCCCAAACACTATGGTGGCATTAGGGACCTCAACAGGACCCCTCATCTGATAAACTTGTGGTAATTGAGGAGATTCACATTTGCCCCGTTGTGGCACTGGCTGGTAATGCGACATGAGGGGGGAGCACACTTTGGCAGAATGTCATCACTCAAGGACCTCCTTGTGACCTTACATGTCATGTGTGGCAACAGAGTGTAGGACAGCATAAAGGGGGCTTTCCGTTTCATGCCAGTGTCATTTTAATCTTTTGTCCACATGTGGTGACCACTGGGATTATGACATAATGCAGCAGTGTGTTTTAGCACAACTGGGACCTCAGCGTGACATCAATTTCTTACTATATTGACCTCTGGTGGTGACTACAGGTAATGCAGCATGATAGAAATGACATTTCATGACACTATAGTGTCCTTTGAGACCTCAACGTGACCTTCTGGCACTTAATGAGGTTCACATGGCATTGGAGACCCCAGCCACTTCTTAGTATTTTGCCCTCTTGTGGCAACTGCTGGTAAAGTTATATGAAGCCTGAGCACTTGGTGACAAAATATCATCACTGAGGGACCTCATTGTGACCTTACAAGTCATACACTTGTGCAACACAACATAAAGGGGTCTTTCCATTTCACCTCTGTGGCGGCATTTGGAGATGCCAGCATCATTTTAGTCTTTTGCCCACCTGTAGTGACCACTGGTAAATGCTATGTAATAGAGCAGCATCTTTTAACACAGCTGTGCCATTCAGGGACCTCAGTGTGACATCAAGTGTCATAAAGATTTTACTGTTTTGACCTCTGCTGGTGACTACGGGTAATGCAACATGAGAGAAATGCAATTTTATGACACTATGGTGTCCTTTCCTTTGAGACCTCAACAGGACCCCTCATCTGATAAACTTGTGGTAATTGAGGAGATTCACATTTGCCCCCTTGTGGCACTGGCTGGTAATGCGACATGAGAGGGGAGCACACTTTGGCAGAATGTCATCACTCAAGGACCTCCTTGTGACCTTACATGTCATGTGTGGCAACAGAGTGTAGGACAGCACAAAGGGGGCTTTCTGTTTCATCTCTGTGGTGGCATTTAGAGATGCCAGTGTCATTTTAGTCTTTTGCCCACATGTGCTGACCACTGGGATTACGACATAATGCAGCAGTGTGTTTTAGCACAACTGGGACCTCAGCGTGACATCAAGTGTCATATACCTCTTACTATATTGACCTCTGCTGGAGACTACTGGTAATGCAACATGAAAGAAATGCCATTGTGTGAGCCTGAGCTGATCGCCTGAGCTGATCGCCTGCACATAACTAGTGGTCCGTCATTCTGTAAGCATAAAATGCTTCGGAACGGCACTTACTATACAAAGGCGCTATATAAAATATGTCCACTGTGAGACTTCAACATGAGCTTTTTGTGAGAACCTTCTGGCACTTGACGAGGTTCACATGGCATTGGAGACCCCAGCAACTTCTTAGTATTTTGCCCTCTTGTGGTGACTGCTGGTAAAGTCACATGAAGCCTGAGCACTTGGTGACAAAATGTCGTCATTGAGGAACCTCATTGTCACCTTACAAGTCAGACGCTTGTGTCAATTGAGTGCAACACAACATAAAGGGATCTTTCCATTTCACCTCTGGTGGCATTTGGAGATGCCAGCATCATTTTGGTCTTTTGCCCACATGTGGTGACCACTGGTAATGCAGGGTGTCATTCAGGGACTGCAGTGTGACATCAAGTGTCATAAGCTTTTTACTATATTGCCCTCTGGTGGTGACTACAGGTAATGCAACATGATAGAAATGCAATTTTATGACACTATGGTGTCCTTTGAGACTTCAACATGACCTACTGGAACTTGATGAGGTTCACATGGCATTGGTGACCACAGCCACTTCTTAGTATTTTGCCCTCTTGTGGCGACTGCTGGTAAAGTGACATGAAGCAAGAGCACTTGGTGACAAAATGTCATCCCTGAGGGACCTCATTGTGACCTTACAAGTCATACACTTGTGCAACACAACATAAAGGGGTCTTTCCATTTCACCTCTGTGGCGGCATTTGGAGATGCCAGCATCATTTTAGTCTTTTGCCCACCTGTAGTGACCACTGGTAAATGCTATGTAATAGAGCAGCATCTTTTAACACAGCTGTGTCATTCAGGGACCTCAGTGTGACATCAAGTGTCATAAACATTTTACTGTTTTGACCTCTGCTGGTGACTACGGGTAATGCAACATGAGAAAAATGCAATTTTATGACAGTATGGTGTCCTTTCCTTTGAGACCTCAACAGGACCCCTCATCTGATAAACTTGTGGTAATTGAGGAGGTTCACATTTGGCACTGGCTGGTAATGCGACATGAGAGGGGAGCACACTTTGGCAGAATGTCATCACTCAAGGACCTCCTTGTGACCTTACATGTCATGTGTGGCAACAGAGTGTAGGACAGCACAAAGGGGGCTTCCTGTTTTATCTCTGTGGTGGCATTTAGAGATGCCAGTGTGATTTTAGTCTTTTGCCCACATATGCTGACCACTTTGTTTCTTGACACTATGGGGTCCCTGAAGGATGACTTTGTGACAAATGTGTTTCCATTTCACCTTTGCAGTGGCATTTGGGGACCTCAGCAACATGTCTGCCCACTTGTGGCCATGACTGGTAATGCAACATGAAGGAACAGCATTTCTTGACACTGTGGTGACCTTCGGGGGACCTCATTATGACCTTCTCAAAGGTGGCACAAAGCCTTGGGGGTCCCGTCACTCTCCACTTCCGTACTATTCAGGAAGTCAGGCTGACAGAAGTGAATGGAGGTCTTGCCATCCTTGTCCCACCGAGGGGCTCCATCTTCATCCCTGACAGACACACACACACACACACACACACACCTGCGCCAATGTGCTTTCTGTGAGTCCTCAGCCGATAAGATCCAGCGGGGATCGTAGCCAACTTTGGGAAAGAGGAATTCAAAGAACAAAAGGAGCGATTAGCTTACCGGCCGCGCTTCCAGCCCACAAAGGCGAAGCCTCAATTAGGACGACATCGGATTGCAGCCCAGCCATTAGTGTCACTAAGAGGGGTGCGTGTCAGGTGACAGTGAAAGGGCACAATCCACTCAAACAGCTTCTCGTATAAAAGGGGCAGCACAGACCGACGGGTTTTGAATAGACGTGCCATGACACTGAAGGACACGTGCACTGGGATCTCACTCCAGAAGTTTAATTACAATGCTGAAGGACGGAGCTGGGAGGTCTCGCAAGAAGGGGGGGGGAACTGGGTCACTAAAAGTGGCCACATCCCTCTGCTTAAGAGCTGCAAGGGCAATGCCAACAAAAGTGGGCACCAAATGCAGCCTCTCTTCTTGCCCCGTCCCCAATGAGGCGCTGTTGCCTTTTGCCGCACTAAATGGCTGCCTGTCTGTCCAAACCCCCTAGTGGTCAAAATATAGAAATACAAGGTACTTATGCAGACCCCAGCACTGCTTTCTGCAGCGACTCAGTGTGGTCTCAGCCTGTAGATTTAGACTATTTCTGTAAAGGAGGCCATGTACTCCGTAAAGGCGCTATATAAAATAAAGTGCAGTGCTGCCGGTTCAATGCCCACCTACTAAGGCTGTGTGAGCCTGAGCTGATCGCTTACCCATAACTAGTGGTCTGACATTCTGTTCACATAAAATGCTTCGGAACGGGACCCACTATGCAAAGGCGCTATATAAAACATGAACACTGTCAATTGGGACTTCAGGTCCTGACACTGTCTCACTGTGTGTGACTGCTCATCCACCAATGTCAAGTCCACAGAAGAAATCTCAGAACAAACTTTCTCCATGCAAAGGCGCTATATGGAAATTTGCAGTCCCCGGCACGTCACTTTGAGTACCTGATGTCACATGGCAGCACACCGATTGCAAAAGTATGGAAAGCATTGTTCTGTACGTGGGATCTGCTTTAGAACTGCATTTGGTATGAAAAGGCGCTATATAGCATAACGTTTGGACTGGGGAGCACAGGTGCTGTTGCTTTAATCCCAACTACTAAGGCTGTGTGACCCTGAGCTGGTCATTCACTCATCCAGGGACCCCGTTTATTGAAAGCATCTCCGAATGGCGTTCACCCTGCAGTGGCGCTATATAAAAAAATGACACTTTAATAAAGGGGTTCAGTTCCAATCCCCCCCACCCCCCCACCACCATCTCACGGTGTGACTTGGAGAAAACTAAACAGCTTGACAGAGCACTGGCTGTTGGGAAATGGAAACCTTAAACTGTGTTAAGTAGGAAATGGCGCTATATAAACGCAACTACTAGGGAGGTACTGAGGGATTTGGAAATTGAAGAGGGAGAAGTGCTGCTCAGATTAAATAAGATGAAATCAAACACATCACCAGGACCAGATAATATTTATCCTCGTGTTCTTAAGGAGGCTAGTGAGTACAGATATAAACCCTTGACACATATTTTTAGGAAGTCACTGCGCACTGGAGAGA
>JANRMT010062810.1:20351967-20370010 GCA_026402145.1 Polypterus bichir lapradei | reverse complement strand
AGTAGGAAATGGCGCTATATAAAATAAAGTTTAAACTGCAAACAGTCAGTGAGACATTTAACCTGCCAGTCCTGCTGAAATGGTCACAGGGTGGGATTTACAAAGGCACTATACACGTTTAATAAAGTCGAATCTATGAGCGAGAAGCTCCATGTCGATGATGGAACATTATTAAGAGCAGAGCTGTCTGATGATCTCTGTGCTTAGGTTTGTTGTGAAAGGCACTATATACAAGAATAACTTCAATGGGACGTCTGATGAAAGACTGCAGGCGCTCCATACAGGAGATGTCTCATCATTTGGTGTACGGTTAGCCATTGTGGAAGGCAAAGGAGACGCTTGACCATCTCCTAGGAGTCTGCAATGGAAATTACCGTGACAGGCACTACAGGAAACTGTTAGAGCTGATGATTGGACTGTAATGGGAGTGGACCTGCATGGTGGTCTTTGTAGACTTGCAGTGAAAGGCGCTATATACAAGAATAATTTTGTGGGGGTTTCTGTGGAAACACTGCAAGAGATGTGCCTCATGATTTGGTGTGTTGTTGTTCATTGTATATAAAAAGATATGACTGATGTGCTTATGGGGTTCTGCAATGAACATTACTGTGAAAGGCGCTATATGAAGCCTCTGCAGCTGACAATTGGACAGTAATGGGAACAGACCTTTGTAGACTTGTAGTGAAAAGCACTATGGATAATATTAACGATTTCATAGGGGTTTCTGTGGAAGGAGTGCAGGTGCTATATAAGGGGGCTGTCTCATGATTTCCTTGTTTTTGTCATTTATTGTAAAAGGCGCTATATAGAAAATGACAACTGATGCTCTTCTGGGCTTCTTCAATGAAAATTGCTTTAAAAGGCACTATATAAGGCCTCTGTACCTGATGATTGGACAGTAATATGAACAGAGCTGTCTGATGGTCTTTGTGATTAGGCTTGTTGTGAAAGGCGCTATATGCAATAATAATAATTTCATGGGGATTTCTGTGTCTTGGTGTTATATAAGAGTTGTCATCGTTTGGTGTTCACTGTAAGAGGCGCTATATAAGAAGAGATTACTTATGCTTGGACAGTAATGGGAACAGACCTTGGTAGACTTGTGGTGAAAGGCACTATATACATGAATACTCTTGTGGGGATTTCTGTGGAAACACTGCTGGTGATGTACAAGGAGTGCAGGTGCTATATCATGATTTCTGTGTTTTTGTCATTCATTGTAAAAGGCGCTATATAAAAAGAGACCACTGATGTTCTTCTGCGGTTCTTCAATGAAAATTGCTTTAAAAGGCACTATATAAAACCACTGTAGCTGATGATTGGACAGTAATATGAACAGAGCTGTCTGATGGTTTTGTAGACTTGTTGTGAAAGGCGCTATATACAATCATAATTTTGTGGGGATTTCTATGGAAAGACTGCAGGTGATGTACAAGAGAGCCGCCTTGTGATTTTAGTGTTGACTGTGAAAGGCGCTATATAAAACGAGATGACTGATGTGCTTACGGGGTTCTGCAATGAACATTACTGTGAAAGGCGCTATATAAAACCTCTGTATTGGTAACAGAGTTGTCAGACCACCTTTGTAGGCTTGTTGTGAAATGCACTATGCGCTGTTTCATGGGGGTTTCTGTGTTGGGTGTTATATAAGAGTTATCATCGTTTGGTGTTCACTGTAAAAGGCGCTATATAAAACCTCCGTTTTGAGAACAGAGTTGCCAGATGACCCTTGTAGGCTTGCTGTGAAAGGCCAGATATGCAATAATAATAATTTCATGAGGATTTCTGTATCGGGTGTTATATAAGAGTTGTCATCGTTTGGTGTTCACTGTAAAAGGCGCTATATAAGAAGAGATTACTTGTGATTGGACGGTAATGGGAACAGCACTTTGTAGACTTGTGGTGAAAGGCACTATACACAATAATAATTTTGTGAGGATTTCGATGGAAAGACTTAAGGTTGATGTAGAAGAGAGCCAGCTCATGATTTTTTTGTGTTGTCATTCATTTTAAAAGGCGCTATACACAAAGAGACAACTGATGTTCTTCTTGGGTTCTGCAATGAACATTACTGTGAAAGGCGCTATATAAAACCTTTGTTTTGAGAATGGAGTTGCCAGATGACCCTTGTAGGCTTGTTGTGAAATGCACTATACAGTGTTTCATGGGGGTTTCTGTGTTTGGTGGTCATTTGTAAAAGGCGCTATATAAAAATAGATGACTGATGTGCTTCTAGGGGTCTGTAATGCAATGGACTATATAAAACCTCTGCAGCTGATGATTGGACAGTATTGGGCACAGAGTTACCTGATGATCTTTAAATATGTATAAAAAGTGATGATCGATGTTCTTCCAGGAGTCTGCAATGGAAGGTGCTATGAAAGGCGCTATATACACCTTCTTCCACTTAATGCTTTAGAGGGGTCTTTGTAGATCAGATGTGCTTTTTACCGACCCCAAGTAACGGCGATTCCAGGAGGTGCTCGGCACACATTGGCGGCCCACCATGTGCGGCTCCCCTACAACACCAGCACCAGCTCGGATTTCTAAACGGAACCTTCCGGATTGTTCTTTCTCATGGCGTCAGATGTCAGAGCATTTTGGGCTTCAGCCATCCTGAATTTTAACATCCCAATTTTAAAAATAATAATCCACAACTTAATCCTAAATTACATGCCCATTTAGTGCTTCAGGCCCATGCAGGCTTGGCATTGACGGCGCGCCTTGCAATTCCACGAATTTTGCGTCGATTCTGTAAGCAAACCAACCAAATGGGAGCAATTAGAGCGACGGCACATCACGGCCGACAAAGAGGGGAACTCTGCCGCCCTCACGCCGCCGCCTTCACACTCGCAGTAATTGCTTCCAGCGAAAGGCTTGGAATGCGGTGTCCTGTGTGAGATTCCGTCCCAAATTACCCCTCGGATTAAAGCAAGCAGCTTTCCGTTATGTAAATGAGGCGGTCATCGCAGGGAGTCCCATATGTCAGAAACAACAGAAGAAAGCGGGGCTGGAATTCCCACTGCGGGTGATACAGAAGAAAGGCCTGCGTGCCGAGCTGTTGGGTTAGCGGGACGTGTCGGAATGAGACTGGGCATCGAGTCGGAAAAGTCAGCAGGCTACACGGCTCCTGCCTTTTTATATAGCGTCCTGTTATGGTGGGGGTCCTAAAGGCTAGTCTGAGTCTCGTAGGGTGCTGGGTCCCAATGTCTAGAGTGAATCTAAGTAACGGGCATCTGGACGGAGTTGGGAAGAGTTAGAAAGGGAGGTCAAAAGTGACACTCATAGTGTGGGTGTCTCGATGTACTGTATAGTCCTAAAATCACAATGTTAGGGAGGACCGCACTAGGTGACATCTGTGTTTAGAACTCGAGAGGCAGTGAGCAGGGTCTGACAGTCTGAGTGAGGGTCCCAGTGTCTAATAAGGGGTCCAATAGACTCATATATTAGGGAGGTGTGGTGGTCGAGGGGTCCAGTGGCTATGGGGCATCTGTTGGTGAAGATTCATTGATCTTGACTTTGCTGACGATGCTGTGATCTTTGCAGAGTCAATGGAGGCTCTGATCAAGTCTCTCGAGAGACTGAGAGAGGAGTCTGAGTGTCTGGGCTTGTGAGTGTCCTGATAAAAACTAACATCCAGGCCTTCAATGACCTCTTGGCCACGGCCATCATCAGTGTGTCTGTCTGCAGAGAGAGTGTTGACCTCGTCGAGAGGTTTACTTACCTCGGTAGTGACATTCATGTCTCTGGTGACTCTTCCTATGAAGTCAGTAGATGGACTGGGAGAGCATGGGGGGTCATGAGGTCGCTGGAAAGGAGTGTGTGGCGCTTCTGATATCTCCACAAAAGGACGAAGGTCCAAGTCTTTAGAGTCCTGGTGCTTCCTGTTTTACTATATGGATGCTATCCAGTGACCTGAGATGAAGACTGGACTCCTTCAGTACTGTGTCTCTTCAGAGAGTCCTTGAGTACCGCAGGTGTGACTTTGTGTTGTTCATGGAGTCCAGAATGAGGCACATGACCTGTATTGTGAGGGAGCGTAAGTTACGGCACTACAGCCATGTGGTGTGATTCCCCAAGGATGGTCCGGCTTGCAGGACCCTCATTGTTGAGGACTTAAGCGTATGGACCAGGCCAAGGGGACACCAGGTAACATCTAGCTTTGGCAGATAGAGGGTCATTTCCAGAAGGTGGGACTGGACCATGTGTCTGCCTTGGGGGGGTTGCCAATTAGGATCCCGAGCTGTTGTGTGGTGGGTGCGGCAGTGCGCTGTACCAGAGTGTGCTCCCCAACCTGACCTGACCTGACCTGACCTGTGGTAGCTCTGAGGCTAAGGATCTGGAGGGTTGCTGGTTTGAATCCTGCCAAAAGACATCCAACAATTGCGCCAGGGGTGCTGTACAATGGCTGAGCCTGCGTTCTGACCCCAAGACCCAAGAAATTGTATAAGGCAAAATAACTATATATATATATATATATATATTGTGGAGCCAACCTGGACACAGACAGGCGGACATGTTGTTTCTCAACCACCACACGTTTATTTACAATATTTACAATTATTTGCAACGGTCACACAGACCCAAATAATGGTCACTAAGACCCAGTTCAGTGCACAATACCCCAAAGCCAAAGTCCTGGCCATAAATGCCTTTCTTCGGGCCGCCTCCACACCTCCTCTGTGCCTCGTCCTTCCTCCTCCCGACTCCAGCCCTGAATGAATGGAGACGGCCCCTTTTATAAGGTTCCCTGATGAGCACCAGGTGTTCCCGGCATTCCTCCTCTGGCCACGGCCCAGCGTGGTGGAAGTGCCGGCTGTCCTCCCGGCTGCTCTCCGGGCGCCGTCCTAAATCTTCCCCCCAGCACTTCCTTGTGTGGCGGAAGTGCTGGGGTAACAGGTCCCCAAGGCATTGGGGCGCCTCCTGGCGGTGACCACGGGCCCCTACAGGGAAGGGCTTCCATGCCCTCAACCCGTGGCCCCCAGAACGACCAGGAAGGCGGCCCCCACGTGATCCAGGGTGGGCGTAGACCCACATCCGGTCCCTCATGGCGTCCCGGCCGGGTCGTTGCCCCTGGCATCCCTGACAATATATATACTGTATATATACTGTATATATATATATATATATATATATATATATATATTTGGGGGGCTTCCAGTGCGTAGAGTGCAGCCATCAGAGCCGACTCCCAGTGGTGGGGGGTCTCGGTATATAGTATCAGAGATGAGACCCCAACCTCCTGAATGGAGGATTGCAGAATATGGTATATGGCTATCAGAGGGGTGGCCTCTCATAATGGTACCCAGAGGGTCCCAGGAGCAGGAAATAAAAACGAGAGTGCATCTGTCAAGGTAGGGGTCCCAGACTCTAATGTGACCCCCATAGTCACATGGTGTGAAGTATCCCATGGCAACTGAACACTGAAACCTTACTCTGATACTACGGAATATAAGATAAATTTAACATGGAGAATGTAAGCAGTTAGGATCAGTTAGGGTGTGCATAACGTGGCATCACATGCAGAAACACGCTCTGCGACATAAAGACACACCAGAACACTTCTGGTGACTCATACACCCAGTAAAAAAAAAATCAGGGCAAAGATTTGGGATTCTTGCAACCAACCCCATATAATTATTGGTAGAGATTTAAAAAAATGCATGTTAAATGTAAATGTCTTCCGGACTGTTGTGTCAGGGTGACTGCTCAAGATGGCGGCTCCACTTCAGGCATTCTGGGAGGAAGAGGCGGGTCCTGGTGGACAGATCCTGGAAGTGACATCAGATGAAACAGTGTCAAGTGACTTTTCTGCAGAAGAGGAAGAAGAGAGTTCATTGGTACACAGCGACACCTCCTGCCTCGGTGGAGACTTACCGTCACCTAAGCCTTCAAGCTGTTCCACATGTGGACCCGCGTGACAACACTTTTTTTGCGGTCTGTTAAAAGACTCTACAGCTCCACTCCCACCAAATCCCTACAAATGCAAAGGCCCTTTAAAGCACAGCAGCACTCTCCTGCCAACTGCTGGGAACTGAAGTCCTCTTGGTAGCTCAGCCTCAGGTTCATCCCAATAAGGGGCTTGTTCACTGAATATCAATATGCTGCAACACCGCATTCGAAGAGCCTAACAAGAAGAACGATTTCACTTTCCCATTTTTTCTGGACACAGTTGGAAACTGACATCACCTGGGAACAAGACACGGCGGTCTTACTCTGTTTCCACCTTGAACAACTGTCGCTATCACTCAACCATCTAGTCTGCTGCCACGTACCCATCTAGCTCCACCCAGGCTCCTGGCACTCAATCATCATCTGCCATCTAGTTTCCTTCTGCACACTCATCTAGCCCTTCCTAGCCTACTGGCACTCATATGTCTAGCTCCAACTAGTCAGCTGCTACTCAGACATCTCGCACAATCCAGTCTGCTATCACATTATTCCCAAGCTCCACCCATCCTACTGCCACTCAAACATCTAGTTCCACCCAGGCTGCTGCTACTGAAACATTGAGCACCATTTATTCTACTGCTACACACTCATTTATTCCTGCCTACCCTATTAGCGCTCAAATATCTAGCTCCATCTAGTCAGTGCCACACCGACATCTACTGTAGTACCATTTAGTCTGCCACCACACACTCACCTAGCCTGCCCAATCTGCTGCCACTCAACATCTAGCACCATCTGGTCTGTGGCCACACAATCATCTAGCTCCACATAGCCTGCTCCCACTCAAACATCTATCCTCATCTAGTATACTGCCATGCACTCATCTGGCTCCGCCCAGTCTGCTCTCATTCAATATCTAGTACTGTCTAGTCTGCTGCCACACACTGAGCTAGACCCGCCCAATCTGCTGCCACTCAAACATCTTTCCTCATCTAGTATACTGCCATGCACTCATCTGGCAATGCTGCTACAACATCTCACACCATCCACTCGGCTCTCCAACTCAACCTTCTGTCATTCAAACATCTTGCTCCATCCAGACTGTGCCACTCAAACATCTAGCCTCATCTAGTCTCACCTTGCCCCACCCAGCCTGCTGCCACTCAAACATTTAGACTCATCTACCCTACTGCCACACACTAATCCAGCCCCTTCTATTCAAACATCTTGCACCATCTAGACAGTGCCACTTAAACATTAAGTACCATCTAGTCTGCTGCCGCACACTCACCTAGCCCCACCCAGCCTGCTGCCATTCAAACATCTAGCCCCATCTAATCTGCTGCCACTCAAACATTTAGATTAATCTAGTCTACTGCTACACACTCATCCAGCTCTGCCCAGCCTGCTCCCACTGAAACATCTAGTTTGCTGCTGTTCACTCATCAAGCTCTGCCTACCCTATTGGCTCTCATACATCTAGCTCCACCAGGCTTCTGCCACTGAAACATCGAGCACTATTTATTCTGTGGCCACACACTCAACTAGCCCCGCCCAACCTGCTGCCACTCAAACATTTAGCCTCATGTAATTTCCTGCCATGCACCCTTCCAGCCCCGCCCAGCCTATTCCCGCTCAAACATCTCTATGCCTAGCCTACTGGCTCTCAAACATCTCACTCCAACCAGCCAGCTTCTACTCAAACATCTCATACCATCCAGTCTGCTCCCACATGCTTCTCCAACTCTATCTTCTGTTATTCAAATATCTTGCACCATCCAGACCGTGCCACTCAAACATCTAGCCTCATCTAGTCTCACCTTACCCCACCCAGCCAGCTGCCACTCAAACATCTAGCCTCATGTAGTCTACTGCCACACACTCATCCAGTCCCAACCTGCTTCCACTCAAACATCCAGCACCATCTAATTTATTGCTACACACTCATCAAGCTCTGCTAGCCTATTGGCTCTCAAACATCTGGTTCCATCCAGTCTGCTCTCACACACTTCTCTAACTCCGTCCATCCATCTGTCAATTATACTTCAAAGTTGGAGACCCCCTGCTTCAATAGTGCCCCATTAAAAGAGCCGAGTCAGAGTTAGTGAATAGATATGGGGTATTTTGTATGACGAGGGGCACACTGGTTCACGCGAAATGCAACATCCTGGGTTCAAATCTGATTTTGGTGTGGAGTTCGCATGTTCTCCTCATAGATGTGTTTGAGTGGGTTTTTCCTCTGACGTTCCAAAGATTGGCAAACATGCATCCGAATGGGCATCTGCGATTGACTGGGAGTTGCACCCTGCAGATTTGAGACTGTAGGTTGTTTTGGATGACCTTCTCGATTCCTTCAGTAAATGGCCTTGTGAAAGGCACTATATAAAATAAAGATTGATTTCCTGACTGGGTCTCATCTTCCAGTAGCACAGAGGATTTTGTATGGTGTGACCTAAAACTACACCCTAAGCTGCCTGGCACAGCTATGCATGCCACAGGCACAATAAGGGGTGAGAGCCACATCAACAACAGCCCCAAATTGGGGGCTGCTTCACACATAGCACCAGACTGCCACCCTCCTCCTCCTCCTCCTCCTCCTGCGCTTGTTTGAACACTTGTGTATTATCACTCGAAAGGCTCTCTGCCACATGTAGAACAAGGCAGGAATTCAAACAGGCGCTGGAGAGCCCCAAGTTTGCTTTGCCCATACCAACGAGCCGCTATCTCATTAGCCGACTAGAGAAATAAAAGAGGGCTTTTTGGCTCACAGCAATAAAAAAAAATTATCATAGTGATGATGTTCCTCAGCCGTCAACAGAGCTGCGATAACGTTGTTTGATGATGACTTTCCCATGAATGTTAAGCAGCCGCCACCACGGAGGGAAAGGAGCTTATCGGCACCTAATGCTGATCTCTAATTCGTGCCCTTCTTGAACTATCCATTTTCTAACAGCATTAACTGTCAAATTTACATCCCGTCTTAATGCCGCTAAAGAGGAGCGGGATGAAGAGTAAATGACAGCAGTGTAATGAGGAAGGCTGCAGCTTTTCTGCCCTCGTCTGTTGGCCTTCACCTGGCAAGGAGACAGATGGGTGGGGAAGTGCTGGCAAGTAGACAGTAGTGTGCCCGTCGTGTGATGGGCATGACTGGCACGGGACCTCCATTTGGGGGCGCCATGCCTCCATTTCTTATTAACCCTCCCAGCAATTTCAGAATGCTGTGCCAGTAAGGTGTCTTTCAGATCAGTCCAGGATGATGCCAAGCAGGTTATGGTGTGATGATTGGACATGATGAGGATGAAATGAGGTTTTTGTGTTTTAAAATACCCAAATAGCAAATGGACGTGAGAAAGAAAGTGCACCTCATGAAATGCTTTTTTCTTTTCTTTTTCTTCCTTTCAACAGCATCTTTAGATAAACAATATAACAAAAATCATGTCACCTTTTGGAATGCATTATTTCATCTAGATACAAACAGTACATGTGGTTACAGTTAGTAGACCCCTCCATTTCAGGTCAGGTCAGGTCAGGTTGGGGAGCACTGGTACAGTGTGTTGCCGCACCCACCACATGACGAAACAGCTCGGGATCCCGTTTGGCGACCCCCCAGGCAGACACGCAGTCCAGTCCTACCCTCCAGAAATGACCCTCTATCTGCCACAACCAGGTGTTACATGGGTGTCCCCTTGGCCTGGTCCATCCACTTGGATCCTTGACAATGAGGGTCCTGCGAACCGGACCACCCTTGGGGAATCACACCACATGACCGTAGTGCTGTAACTTACGCTCCCTCACAATGACAATGCAGGTAATGTGCCTCATTCGGGACTCCATGAGCAACACCAAGTCAAACCAATGGTACCCAAGGATTCTCCAAAGAGACACAGTACTGAAGGAGTCCAGTCTTCATCTTAGGTCACTCGATAGCGTCCATGTCTCGGATTCCTCTGCACCAGGACTCGGACCTTTGTCCTTTTCATAGATATCGGGAGCACCACACACGCCTTTCCAGTGACCTCATGACCCCACATGATCTCCCAATCCGTCTACTGACTTCATAGGAAGAGTCACCAGAGACATGAATGTCACTGCCGAGGTAAGTAAACCTCTCGACGAGGTCAACACTCTCTCCACAGACATACACACTGCTGATGGCCGTGCCCAAGAGATCATTAAAGGCCTGGATGTTGGTTTTTATCAGGACACTCGCAAGCCCAGACACTCAGACTCCTCACTCAGTGTCCTGACTGCCCCGATCAGAGCCTCCATTGACTCTGCGAAGATCACAGCATCATCAGCAAAGTCCAGATCCGTGAATCTTTCTTCACCAACAGATGCCCCACAGTCGCTGGACCCCACGACCTTGCCCAACACCCAGTCCATACAAGCATTGAACAGAGTAGGAGCAGAACAGACCCCTGACGAACCCCAGAATCAACTGGGAAAAACACAGAAGTCCTGCCTCCACTCTGCACAGCACTCAGAGTACTAATGTGCAGGCCTGCCATGACATCCAGCAACCTCGAGGGGATCCCACGAACCCTCAGAATGTCCCACAGGGCAGCTCGATCAACTGACTCGAACGGTTTGTGAAAATCAACAAAGGCTGCAAAGAAACTCTGCAGATATTTGCATTTGCGCTCCATCAGTACCCTCAGTGCCAGGATGCGGTCGATGGTAGACTTCTTATGCGTAAAACCAGACTGTTCCGGTCGCTGGTAGGTGAGCAAGTGATCATGGATCCTATTAAGGTCGACCCTAGCAAGAACCTTACCTCACAGAGAGCAGTGTTATCCCCCTGTAGTTGCCGCAATCCAGGCAATCATCCTTCCCCTTCCAGATAGGGACGACAAGTCCCGTTTTCCAGTCAGTTGGGATGATGCCAGTCTCCCAAATGGAAGATCGCTTGCAATGCCAGGAGGACAGCCTTACCACCAGCCTGGAGAAGTTCACCCCGGATACCACAGATCCCTGCAGCCTTTCCTTCCCTTAGCTGGGTCACCACCTGTGCAATCTCAGTGAGACTGGGGGGTTCACAGCTAATTGGTGGATCAGCCTCAAGAGCAGTACACCATGATGCTTCACCACGTCCTCATTTGGATTATCCACCTTTTGTAACTCTGGAGGTGTTTGACGTTTGAAGAGCCCCTTTGAGCTCTTCTTAGCTGTACACCATGATGCTTCACCAATTCCTCATTTGCACCTCAAGTGGCCAGCTCTTGAATACCAACCCATGGGAAATTGTTGAGTTTTTTGCCATACTTGAAAAGGCAAGCAGTAGATCTTCCATGCCACCATGCAGAGTTCTTTCAGCTGTGTGATGTTTTTGTGGGTGTTCTTGTTCATTCAAATCCCCCCCCCCCCCCCAACATTCAAATCAATGGGCTTTCACTGTGCCAGTCCATAACCCTCCACTTTTGGAGACATTCCCTGGTGGATTTTCTAGGGTGCTTTGTATCCTTAATTTTGCTGAAAGGTCCGTTTCTCATTCAACTTCACGTTTTGGACAAATGGCCTCCCATTCTCCTCAAGCCCACTTGGATATGAAGCAGAATTCAAAGCTGACACGATGACTACAAACTGCTCAGGCTATGAGACAGCAAGGCCACCATGAACAAGTAGATGTCCACCACCATGGTTCACGCCGGTGTGAGGTTCTTCTCTTGAAATGCTGTCAAACACGTCTACTGTTACTACGGCCAAACGACTCCATCTTTGAATCACCTGCCAAGAGTACATTGGTTCAGAGGGTCTGATCTTTGCCTAGATGTTGTGGACACTAGAAGGCACTGTCACTCTTTAACCCAAACATGACAATACAATACAATACAATTTCTGTTTGTATTGCCCAAAAGCACACAAGAAGTGCTGCAATGGGCTTTAACAGACCCTGCCTCTTGACAGCCCCCCAGCCTTGACTCACAAGGAAAAACTCCCAAAAAAAACCCTTATAGGGAAAAAATGGAAGAAACTTGGGGAAAGGCAGTTCAGAGTGAGACCCCTTTCCAGGTAGGTTGGGCATCCAGTGGGTGTTAAAAAGAAAAGGGGGTTAAATACAATACAATACACAGAACAGAACAGAACAAATCCTCAAAACAGTATAATAGTAAAATAAAATATTACAAGTACAGAGCAGAATTCAGCAGTAGATGATATCTCATAATATGATTTGCATTTGTTCAGAGTCCTGGAGACCTCGGCCATCAAGCTGCCTCCCCTTATTGGCCATTCCACAGCTGAGTCAGTGCTGGGCCAGCCAATCCATTGAAAGGACCCCTCTACCTGACAAGTCCTGCAATCCTTCATCAGAGATGACTTTACCTTAGGCAGGCAAAACAACTGGGCAGGTGGGCAGTGGTACCAAGTGCCACGTTTGAGTGCCGAGAAGAGAAACAGAATAGTTGAGGGTTAGTAACAAATTCTAACTATCATGTTACTTATGTTTTAGTGCTAATGACTAACAACAGAGATGCAGTCTGCACAGTTAATCAGCAGCTCTAGTCAGGGTGTGCTAAACTGAAGTAATGAGTCTTCAGCCGGGATTTAAAGGCTGAGACCGAAGTATAGTATATATATATACTATATATATATATATATATAGTATATATATATCTTATTGTAGCAGGCAGACCACTCCACAGCTTTGCAGGGCCTGTAAATAAAAGCTTGACCTCCCACTGTTATTTTATTAATCCTTGGAATCAATAAGCAGACCGGCATCTTGAGATCTTAATGTGCGCTCTGGTTTGTAAGTCATGATAAGTTCAGACAAGTAAGCCAGATCTTGGCCATTTAATGCTTTATATGTTAAAAGGAGGATTTTGAAATCTGCCCTAAACTTAACCGGGAGCCAGTGTAAGGATTTAAGAACTGGAGTGATGTGTTCGTATTTTCTTGTTCTTGTAATAATTCTTGCAGCAGCATTTTGGATTAACTGGAGGCTGAATAAAGAACAGTGTGAACATCCAGTGAAACCCGCATTGCAGTAGTCAGTCCTACTAAAAGTAAATGCAGGAATTAATTTCTCAGAATCTGCGCTTATTTAGAAAGCGCCCTAATTTCCCAGCATTTTTAAGATGGAAGAAACATGATTAGAGTCAAAGGTAACTCCTAGATTGTGGGCTGATTCAGTAAAATTAATGGTGATTCCAACTGAGTTAAATGATGACAAAATAGTGTTATGATCAGCGTTTCCTCCAACAATTAACATCTCTGTTTTATCGGAGTTTAAAGACAAGTAGTTCTCATCCAGGTGGAGGGAAACACCAGACACAAGTTAAAAGTACCAAGAGCTTGTTCATTTGGAGGAACTCTTCACAGTGCTTCTCCCACCACCACAGCCACAAGTCACACAGTACACCGATGATTCTTTCTCCTCCGCTCTTCCCAGCCAGCTTTGCCCACCTTCCACCCAACTCTGGCTCTTCTTTGTGAGGTCAGTCCAGTCCTTTTATGTTGTGCATCTGCTCTTCCTCCCAAGTGGTCTTCCAGGTGGAAACCTCACACCCCAAGATTCTTTCACAGCACCCCCGTGATGGCACCCACGATACCAAACAGGGCTGAGATATAGTACTCTAAGTTCCATTGTGCCTTGTGGAAATCCGGGGCACCGCTGCCCTCCAGGGAAGCTGCCATCTAACGTTCTGGGGGAAGCAGTGCCCTAACGATGGTGCCTTCCCCTATCTTTCCACTTCTTGGGCGTCCCGGTTATGCTGGGCTGCCGGCCGTCTCTTACAATGTTCAATTCCAAACTGTTGTCTTCCTCTAATGTTCTCTTTTGGACACCTGACACACGTCACGTGCAGGTCTCATTTGTGTAATCTCTTTGATATGGTAGATGCACGACCTTTGATATCAACTGCTGATCTCACAATAAACTTTTGAAGTTCTTGTAGACTTCTTCTACAGTACTATGAAGGAGTCAGCTGTTGGGCTGAATTTTCGTGCCCAGCCAATCCTGGACAAATCAGCAGTCATTTAAAATCTACGCCACTTATAGATGATATTTCTTATAGATCTGTTGGAGGATTTAAATCCTTTGCTAGACTGCTGGGCATCCATAACCTTCTGAGCTCTTTAGATCTTGGCATGATGATGCCCAACACATCAACAGCAAAGAGATCAGCAGAGCCTCGATATCTGCAATTTTTTTTGTTAAAAAAGACAGTCAGCTCCAACCGCAAGCTCCCTAAGGAAGTTCTAATCATTGGCACCTCACCTGGCACACACCGGATTCTGAATTGGATGGACTTAAAGTGGTGATAAATGAAGGGGTGGGCTTATTTATCCCACCTGACAAACCTGCAGTTTTGTGAATTTTGATTACGTGAATGAAAACACCACGTCAGTGTCATACGTTCAGGTAGACCACCTTTATCAGGGGGCACTGTTTGCATGAAGATCGAATGTTGACCTGTTCAGATACTGTAGGTTGATTTCCATGGGGTGTGCTTACTTTTTCACATTCACATCATTGGTATGGAAAGTGATTGAAGAAGATCACCCAACATTTGCAAATCAACCATTCCATCATCTGGAAAATCATCTAAAAGTGATGTGTCCATGCCAGGCCACCCCAGCAAGTTCAGATGAAGAGCAGAAGGCAAGATGCTCTTCAAGAATGCCAGAGTTTTATCTCCGTTCCTACAGGAAGCTCTCGGCACTGTTAATGTGACAGTTCATGAGTCTACCATTAGAAGGAGGCTGCACAAATGAGTACATCTGCCAGGAGGAAACAGAAAGAACACCAGTACAAGAATAAAGTTTGCCCACGAACACCTGGGCAAAGACCAGGACTGCTGGAACAACATGCTCTTGACAGACAGGGCAAAGATGGAGTAATCTGGCCACAGTACCAGGAGACGTGCTTGACAGCATTTCAAGTGAAGAACCTCACACCAACTGTGAAGCACCACACCAATGTCTGTAGAAACCAAAAATATCATTTGGTCAGAAGAACCCAACACCAGCTCTGAAACATGGAGGGGGCTGTTTGGCACATCAGGGCTTAAACTTCTCGCCATCATAGCACCCACCTGGAAGTCATTACACCAGAGGCTGCTTGAGGATATTGTGAGACCATCTGTGAGAAAATTGAATTTGAACCAACGGTGGACCTTGTAACATGACAACAACCCTAAACATACCAGTGCATCCATCAAGGAATGGCTAAAAATTTAAGAAATGGAGGAAAGGCCTGGATCTGAATCCCATGGAGATGGCCATGCGAGGATTTGAAGTGGATTGCATATGTAAGACACCCCCCAAACATCATACAACTCAAATAGATCCTTTGAGTTCTTCTTAACAGTCAACCCTCATGCTTCACCAAGTCCTCATTTGCAGCTCCATTGTCCAACTCTTGAGTACGAACCCCAGGGGAAATTGTTGACATTTTCTCCATATTTAATAACTCAAGCAGTAGATCTCCACCCCCCCATTCAAATTTGCCTCATCGGGGCTTGAGCAACTCACCATCATAAAACCCACTAGGAAGTCATTACACCAGAGGCTGCTTGAGGATACTGTGAGATCATGTTTGAGAAGATTGAAACTGAACCAACAGTGGACCTTGTAACATGACAATGACCCTAAACATACCAGTACATCCACTAGGAATGGCTAAAAAAATTATGAAATTAGAAATGGAGGAAAGGCCCGAATCTGAATCCCATGGAGATGGGCGTGCAAGGATTTGAAGTGGACTGCACACGCAAGACACCCCTCAAACATCTCACAGCTCAAAGAATGCTTCATGGAGGAGTGAGAAGATCTTTCTCCCGGTCGATGATAGAGAATGCTGGACAGTTTGAGCAAACGTCTGTTTTGTGTTGGGGGGGAATACCAGCTATTAGAGCCTGGGGTTTGTCTCACTTTATCCATAGACTGAATTGGCATATCTATCCATTTTTCATTGTATAAATCATAACAAAGTCAGATTTTCATACTTTTCTTTATAATGACTTCACTTTCATCTGAAGATCCTGTTCAAATAAACTTCAAATTTTGATATGTCCACAACTGTTAAAAAAGAAAATGCCCAGTTTTTACATGTTTACCAATTCGTGTTTTCACAAATTCACTATTGCAGGGGGAAACAGATCCATCCTGGCAGCCAAGTAGAGAACAACCCCAGATGGAATGCCAGGGCCCACTTGTGCAAACCAACCCACCCGGCCAATTTGAAATTGTCAACTTGGAGGAAAGAATGGGCAAAACTCCACACGGGCAACTACGGGGGGTGGGGGCAGGACTTGAACCCCGGACAATGTGTCATTAAGAAAGCAGCACAAAGCATTGTGCCACCCTAAATTGAACCATGATATCTACAGAAATAGCATTTTCACATGCAGCTATGTTACTCAAGTGATGGAATCATAAATAATACACGGAATGCAGAGGGCAAATATCGATTCATCTTTGAAACTGAAAAAATCAAATGTTGATTAAAATGTGAACACAGAAGTGCAAGAGTGTCACCTTATCTTTACTTGTTATCTCATTGGATTGATTGGCTGGTGCCACTGACTTACTATTTTATGTTTGTCTGCTATGAAAGGCGCTATATGGGCTGAAGGTTGTTGGATTGTCTATCTGTCCTAATGGCTTACTGGTTTTCAGCATTTACTTTTACAACTGTGTGAAAGGTGCTTTATGGGCTGGAGGATGATGGACTGTCTATCTGTCCTTCTGACTTACTGGTTTTCTGCCATCTGATTTACATATATAACTCTATGAAAGGTGCTATATGGGGATAGAGGATGATGGACTATCTGTTTGTCCTAATGGCTTACTGGTTTTTAGCATTTACTTTTACAACTTTGTGAAAGGTGCTATATGGGCTAGAGGCTGATGGATTATCTGTCCAACTGACTTAGGTTTTCTGCCATCTGATTTACTTTTAGGTGCCAACTCTTCTATTTATAAGCCATAGAATAGAGTAGAAAATTAAAACTTCTACGCAGTTCTACTCAACTCTTTGGTTGATGAATGAACTCAAATATTTGCTGTTATATAAAAAGCTGGAGCCACTCCAGACGGCACCTGGTGCAAGGCAGGAACAAACCCTGGACAGGGTGCCAGTCCTTCACAGGACAGCCTGCAGACAGTATGGCGTAGTTGTAACGGATTTGCACTTCAAACCCTGAGGTTGTTGGTCCACATCCTGCTACTGAATTTGTGTGAACCTGACCCTGCCTGTGCTTCAATTGGAAAAAGAAAAGAAACTCAAAACGAGTGTATCTCAAATGTTGCAAATTGCAAATAATAATAATAATAATAATAATTTGGATTTGCCAATTAAGCCAAACTTCATGTTTTTATGGGATGTGGTGTTGAAACCCCACCCAGGCACGGTAAGGCATGGAGACTCCACACAGACAACAGCTCAGCTTTGACGTGCACACACACCTTCGCACACACACACACACAAACACACTCCCTATGTCTATCACGCCTGTCCTCCCCGCACCGTAAGTTCACACTGGGCGGGCGACAGCGGCACCTGTTTTGCCACCAGCTCCCTCCGCTGGTTCTGCCTGTCATCGGCGTGAAGTGCCCTGAGAAGCAGCAGACGCGTCTGTCAGCGAGGCTTTTCAAGTCCCTTCGGGTCAAGGCCAGTCCGGAAACTGGCGGTACTGCAAAATATGTCTGATGGAGACTCGGCGGCCCGATCTGTCATCACGATGAGGTTCGGCTGACATTCTCCACACATCTTAATTAGCGCGTGAAAGCCTGCCACGGCTTGTCCGTTTGCTTCTCCTTCTGCCCCCCGTGCTGACTGACAAGATAAAACGAGCGGCAAATGTACACCACGACCCCCCGGGCAAAGTCAGCTCAGAGTCTTTGCTTAGAGACACGTCCAATTAGCTTTACTTCATATAGCGCCTCTGTAGTATTAAATGTCTTAAATCTCTCCGAGCTACATTGTATATTATTTCATATCGCACCTCTTTAACGCGGGACAGCCGCTGGTCGGCAGAAATATTTGGGGGGGCGGGGGGATTGGTTGGGTAGTGGGGTGGTGAAAAGGTATAAGCTGCAATATAAACAACAACATCTATCTATCTATCTATCACATAGTGCCTTTCACATCTATCTATCTATCTATCTATCTATCTATCTATCTATCTATCTATCTATCTATCTATCT
>JANRMT010062810.1:20329400-20351957 GCA_026402145.1 Polypterus bichir lapradei | reverse complement strand
TCTATCTATCTATCTATCTATCTATCTATCTATCTATCTATCTATCTTATATAGTGCCTTTCACATCTATCTATCTATCTATCTTATATAGTGCCTTTCACTATCTATCTATCACATAGTGCCTTTCACATCTATCTATCTATCTATCTATCTATCTATCTATCTATCTATCTATCTATCTATCTATCTTATATAGTGCCTTTCACATCTATCTATCTATCTTATATAGTGCCTTTCACATCTATCTATCTATCTATCTATCTATCTATCTATCTATCTATCTATCTATCTATCTTATATAGTGCCTTTCACATCTATCTATCTATCTATCTTATATAGTTCCTTTCACTATCTATCTAACTATTACATAGTGTCTTTCACATCTATCTATCTATCTATCTATCTATCTATCTATCTATCTATCTATCTATCTATCTATCTTACATAGTGCCTTTCACATCTATCTATCTATCTATCTATCTATCTATCTATCTATCTATCTATCTATCTATCTATCTATCTATTATTTAGTGCCTTTCATATATATCTATCTATCTATTATTTAGTGCCTTTCATATATATCTATCTATCTTATATAGTGCCTTTCACGATCTATTTATCTATTACATAGTGTCTTTCACATCTATCTATCTATCTATTATTTAGTGCCTTTCACATCTATCTATCTATCTTATATAGTGCCTTTCACATTTATCTATCTATCTATCTTATATAGTGCCTTTCACGATCTATTTATCTATTACATAGTGTCTTTCACATCTGTCTATCTATCTATCTATTATTTAGTGCCTTTCATATCTATCTATCTATCTATCTATCTATCTATCTATCTATCTATCTATCTATCTATCTATCTATCTATCTATCTATCTATTATTTAGTGCCATTCATATCTATCTATCTATCTACCAGGGGGGGTTTGCCTCCTGCTTGCTTTGCTCGCCAACCCCCCGTGTTTGGTTTTCCAGATACACACTTTTAAGATTTTTTTTTCTTTGAATTGTTGCTATTTTATTAGTTTCACTTTTATTTCAGAACTTCTGTAAAAACAATATTTGGAATCTCGTGAGTCCCAATATGCTGAATCGTTTTAATGAGGTCAGAGAGACGAGTTTAATGACTTAATACCATAATTCAGGACAGGTTTCTCTGTTTGGAATTTCAGCACAGACAAAACGATCGACATCAGCAGCAGTTAATCATTTTTTTTTACAAAGTAACCAATAAATGCATGTGCAGTAAACTCTGTTTTTGAAATTCTCAAGATTCAAGATTCTTTATTTGTCACATGCATATACAGGACAACACGCAGTGAAATGCATCTTGATCCGCTTATCAAAAACTGTGCAAAGTTAGAAGAATATCAGTTAGATTAACAAAAAGTCATAGATTGAAAGATAACAGTATAGTAGAACATAATAAATAAGTAAAATTGTGTGAATAAAGTAGAATTAAGTGTTAAGGTGCAATAGTGTAGTGATTATTGCGCAAAACCAAAGTTAGCAGGTGCATAGTTAAATGAGGCAGTTTGTTTGTTTGCGCTACCGCGATCTTTACTTTCTTTTTTTTATACTTCCTAATTTTCCTACTTTCATATTCTTTAACTTTCTCCGCAAGTGTATTGCACCATTTTTATTTTTTTGAGCCTTTCAAAACCCACTGCTTTCATAATCTCTAACCTGCTCTACATGTGTTTAGCGCCAACGTTTGTGAACGTCTTTATGAAGTTCTACTTAATTGTCTTTTAATTCTGAGCCCGATTGGACCTGCTTTTGTTTCAGTTCCACTTGTTCTGGGCTGATAATTACTTTCCTTATTTTCTGAATTTGCACCTAGATTATTCTTTTTCTTTTTTGCTCTTTTTTTCTCTCCAATGCTTCGGAGTCTCTTTTCTCCGCGCTGCTTTCTTCTTCGCTTAGTCATCGATGTTTCATTTCTAACGTACTGTCCTTATACGCTTTATATGCGCTGAGAGCCCTGGATATGTGTGTGCTCAAATCCTTTAGACGTCTGAACATTTTGCTGCCTCTTGGCTTATTAATATTGATTGTAAGTAAGGCGTGCCTTGCAAGAATCTGATGTTCCACGTCATTGCGAGACGGTCCTGGGTCAATCTCTTAGCACAAAGTCTCATGTTTAAGGTCCCCACGAGATGCTCTGTGGCCAATCTCTTTCATCTCGCGGTTTCTTTTAAATGTCTTCTGTGATCTTAACGTGAAGATCATGTCTCGACGCCCTTGTGTTTCTCTCTAGGATTTTTGTTTTTTATAATAGAGAGATATATACAGTATGTATAACCCAAATTCCACTGACTCACTCGGGACTTGAAATTTGGAATGTAGGTTACCCTTGGCCCATAGGTGCTCGCTAAGAAACGGTTTTAAAAATTTCGTGGTCCAAGCGTGTTCTGTCTATATATCTGTCTGAGAGAATTACTTAATGGATTTAGGGTTGTTTTCTATAATTTGCTTCAACTTTTTCAGTTGATTTTGTGACTTCTCTCATCGCGCTAAGTACCATAGTTCGCTTATGAGTTCGCTTGCGGTTCCGATGTATTTATGCAAATCCAAGAGTGTGGCTGCGGGCTGAGAGCAGGGGGGCGGGGCCTTCCTCACTCACACTCCAGCCTCTGTTCGAGTTGGTCTACGTCTCGCCTCACATTGGAGTGCACCTTGCCTCAGCTTAGCTAGCGATACCTGTTTGTTCACCCGACATTATTATCTACAGATTGTTAAGGAGTAACGTTTGACATTTTTCAGAGAGAGATCAGAGCTCTATGTGTTTTAGAGTGTATCTGCTGATTGCCAGAGATTTCACGGCCATGTGCTTTTCTCCCCACACAGGGGAACGCAGAGCTGAACACGATCAGATATAGTGCCAACGTCTATTGATTTTTAAAGTTTGCCCTGTTTCATTACTATGTGGGCACAGCCACGGGGTACTGCTAGTTAGACATTGTGATATATGGCCGGCCATTCGTCCCGGCCAATACCCCCAGGCCATCAAATGAAGCCCTTCCTACAGCATGGAGGTGCCCCAAATTCCAGCAGGGCATCAAGGACATTGGAATTTTCCTGTGCAGCCCTGCTGGATAACATCGGGGCCACCAGGGGACGCTGCATGGAGGCTCAGAGATGTTTATTTTCCTTATAGCCTGGAAGTACTTCCATATCACAAGGACGGAAGAAATAAAGTGCTTTCGGGATGATGAAGAAAAGGAGTTTTCACCTGACCTGGAAGTGCTGGGTAATCACATGACCTGAGGGATCAGAAGCACTTCCTGGACTATAAAAGACTGTGGGAGATCCCAGACGGGCAAGCTGAGCCGGGTGGCAGAGGGACAACGCGTCTGGGAGTGGTGGATTGTGTATTTGTTTATTGTTATAGTTTATTGTTTATGAGTTTAGTGGAGTGGAGGGTGCTTTGTGCACTTTATTATTGTAATAAAGAAAATTATTGGACTTTTATCTGGTGTCTGGCATCTGATCCGAGGGTTCAAAGGGACAACAGCACCCCCTATCTGTCATAACATATATAAACGAAAGAACTGTGTGTGTGTGTATGGAGCAGATGTCTTTGCTTACGCACAGCCACAGCCACTAGATGGCGCCTGCATGCACCTCACGTCTCACTATGAAAGACCTGTGTGCAGTGAATGCCATCGCACACCAACGACGTTGTGCTAACAACACAGATAAAGAGACACAACATCAAAATGAAGCAAACACTGTGGCTCAAAGTTGTGCAAGTGCAACATCTCAGCATCAGAGGGCAGACTTGAAGTCTTCGTTAAAAATATTGTCCATCAGGAGGTCTTTTCTCAAGACAAAGATTAATAAGACTCATATGACATCAACACGGCTAAGTTGTGGCGTCGCCAGTGTCTTCTTACGAAAGTCAGTGGGGCAGCAAGCACAGGTGGGTCCACGTCCTGTTAAGAGTTATCTGACGCCTCTCCAAATTCACAAATATAGTAAAACTGCTAGGACGCCTTCAGGTTGTTTTTTTGTCCCAAAGACCACACCCAGCTAGTAATAATAATAATAATAATCCTTAAATAGCTCCGCCCCCTGGTTTCAGAACATCTTGATCTTGTGCACTTTGCCTCTCAGACACCGACAAGTGTGTATGGAGGATGCTCTGATCTACAGTACATGCCCCACACAGACAAAGCCGACACCACATTCAGCGTCATGTTCTTTGACTTTCCCAGTGCCTTTAACACCATTCTGCCTTATGGATTGAGCAAAAAGGTCAAGACTTTGAAGCCTGATGCCCCCACAGTCTCCTGGATGATGGACTACCTGACCAACAGACAGCAGTTTGTGAGGCTGAGGGGGCTGTGTGTCGGAAATGGTAGTGCGTAGTAATGGGGCACCTCAGGGAACGGTCCTGTCCCTTTTTCTGCTTACCCACTGCACAAATGATTTCAAGTACGACCAGCACTTGCCATCTACAGAAGTTCTCAGACGACTCCTCCATCTTAGGCTGCATTAGTAATTGTGACGAGTCAGAGTTAGGCTTAGGGTAGGGGAAATTGCCTATGTCATCGCATGGGTCCAATGACCAAAGATTTTAAACATTAAAATATATCAAAGTTCAATTCCTTGTCCAGAGTACTACCAGGCCTTACCTCTCATTAAGGATGTTAGGGGCACATCTATCTAATTGTTCCATCCAATCTTTCTCCATTCTAAGCCTAATTGTTTTGTTCCAATATACCTCCATGGCAAGCCCAAACATTATTGGTTGATGTCCTTCCTGAGCCAAGGGTGCATAGAGTGAGGTGGTGGAGTTCTTTGTCTTGAGGGCCACACGCAGACCAACATCAGGCGGTGGACCTCCAAAGAGCCTCTGAGAGCAGAAGGAGGAAGAAGTAGTGCGGCGCTACAAGTACCACATAAACAACAAACTGGACTGGTCTGACAACACAGTGGACAAGATGGACCGGAAGGGTCAGAGCAGACTGGGCTTCCTGAGGAGACTTCAGGTCTTTGATGCTGGAAATGTTCTACCAGTCCATAGCAGCCAGTGTGGTGTTCTGCACTGCGGTCTCCTGGGGAGGTAACTTGAGCTCAAGAAGCACAATGGCTGAACAAACTGATCTGGAAAGCCTGCGCCATCAAAGGGTGAACCCTGGACACACTGAAAGCTGTTGTGGAAAAGAAGATGGTGGCACCGTTGGATGAAATCCCCTCCAGGAGGCACTGTTTAGCAACAGGCTCATTCCACCATAGTGTGCTAAAAAGTGTCTCTGGGGGTCTTTTCTGCCCGCTGCTATCAGGCAATTGAATGCTTCCTCAAGACATCCCAGACTAAATATTCCTGAATTAGATTTTTTTCTGTGTTATTTATTAGTTACTAGCAAAATACCCGCGCTTCGCAGCGGAGAAGTAGTGTGTTAAAGAAGTTATGAAAAAGAAAAGGAAACATTTTGAAAATAACGTAACATGATTGTCAATGTAATTGTTTTGTCACTGTTATGAGTGTTGCTGTCATCAAGGATTTGATTATCATTATTTCTTTCAATCAGGTTCATATTTGGAGGATGTATTGTGTTCAAGTTACATTCCGTGTTTGTTAACCATTGTAAAGATAACAGGTTTCATTCATCGAAGTGATCACTACCCAAATCGGTACTCGTGAGTCTAAGATGTTCAACAGGCATTCCCGGTATTAAGTTCTGGATTTGCCTATTTAGCGGCAGCGTGTCTATGAACGTAAAAAAGTTTCTCTCGCACTTTTGCTGAGTTTGTGCCAAACACCACCCTGACCATCTCATCTTCGTTTGCATAAGCACAGTCCTTCACCCGCGAATATTTAGCGGCAGCGTGTCTATTGGATTGCCGCTAACGGATGGCCTTATATGGGCAGGCACTCAATTACGTGGGAGGCGTGATGATGAGGGACGCAACTCCGCCTCACACGGTGACCGAGCTGCAGGCTATGGCTGTATATATGTACATAAGTAGGTTCCAGTTATTACCATTACGCGTAAAATTTCGAAATGAAATAGCTATCTGTAATGGCTTGTCAAATATCCAAATTCAATCCATCAGCGTTCATTCTATATAACGCCTCTCCTACCCCGTAGATTTAATCTTTCAGCCTTTATTTCATGTAGCATTTTTCACAAAATAAGACGACAACTCTAATATGGCCTGTCTGCGTCTTGTCATGCACATAAATGTCTATCATGGCTCCTCTCCCGCCCCTTCTCCTTTGTGTGTCTGTTTGTGCGAGAGACACTTGAAATCAATCCAGCCATCTTGACTTCACAAAGCGCCCGGCCCATCCTTCTCACATTGCATGTTTGTGCCTCAGATGACCCCTAATTATATTATATGACACCATTTCCTCCTCTCTTGTCAGCTGCTGTGTGTCAGGTGCTGCCTTTTATAGTGAGCAGAACTCACACCGGCTTAGACTCTTCAACTGTAATGAATATAGCGCCTTACAGAGTGCGGCACTGAATGAAGATCTCCTGTGCTCCGCAGCAATGCCCAGTAATAAACTGTATGACTGTATACACTGGATTTCATCAGAATACTGGCTGAATTATTTGAATGTCTATGATGCTGGTGGTCTTAAAATGTGGGCAGCGTGTAACACAACGGGTTCCAATAGCTAGGAAAGATGCAATATAATACAGAAATGTGAAAGGTACTCTATGAAAGAAAGAGGAACAGGTCCGGTAAAATAGATAGATAGATAGATAGATTAGGCACTATGTTATAGATAGATAGATAGATAGATAGATTAGGCACTATGTTATAGATAGACAGATAGATAGATAGATAGATAGATAGATAGATAGATAGATAGATAGATAGATAGATAGATAGATGTGAAAGGCACTATATAATAGATAGATAGTGTCACAAACGTGCATGGGAGGCAGCTAGAGGGCTTAAATAAGAGTAGTACCATGCCAGACCAAGGGGTGGCGAGCTGCACTAACTCTCTCTCTCCATCATCTACAGACTATCCTCGGGAAATCCCACTACGTGCCGGTGCCATTGATGATGTCACTTCTGGTACTGGTGCCCTGGATGACATCACTTCCGGTTCCTGTCCAGATGACGTCACTTCTGATCACACACTTTAAAGCCGCCATTTTACCAAAGTCAAATCAGTTCTGTTTTGGACATTGTACCATGCACAACTCTTGGAAAAAATACCCATTTTGCAGCCAAGGATATTATATGAGTGGCTGCCCCAAACCATTGATATTTCCTGTGTCTTATTGTGACAATAGATAATAGACTCTAGATAGATAGATAGATAGATCGATAGATAGATAGATAGATAGATACTTTTTGATTGATTTGCAAATTAAAAAAATAAAGTTATACTACAGTAAAAAAATCTCCTTCCACATTACCTTACAATGCATTATTTAACTAAACAAGGCAATGTCAAATTTTGACAGCACAGTTCACCTTCAAAATGCTCCACAGATGGCTGGTTCACTATATGACCAAGGCAAAGTTAGTTTGACTGACCCTGTAAGCTATCCTGTATGTGACAGTTCTGATGTGCTCAATGCAGCCCTGCAGGTGGGTTAAACCTGAGCAGAGTAGCATACCTCTATCAGCCCTTAACACTTTCAGAATATGAAGCGCCTGCTCAGAGAGATAGATAGATAGATAGATAGATAGATAGATAGATAGATAGATAGATAGATAGATAGATATACATGAAAGGCATTATATAATAAATAGATAGAGAGATAGATATACATGAAAGGCATTATATAATGGATAGATAGATAGATAGACAGATAGATAGATAGATATGAAAGGCACTATATGATAGATAGATAGATAGATAGATATGAAAGGCACTATATAATAGATAGATAGATAGATAGATAGATAGATAGATAGATAGATATGAAAGGCACTATATGATAGATAGATAGATAGATAGATAGATAGATAGATAGATAGATAGATATGAAAGGCACTGTATAACTTATATATATATATATATATATATAACAGAGAACCTCTGCTGTCTGATAACAGGCTTGTAGATGGAGTCAGACCAACTGTACATAGATCATCATTAGAGTATTGGTAACCGAGTGACTCATTTCTGTTGCTGAGTTAATAAACTTTAACTTTAAGGATGATGTAACTTATCTCCATAGGCAGTAATGTGGACAAACCCAGCCAGTATTTCAAGGTCTGGGTTACACATTTTAGTTCTAATTGTAATGTGTCTGAGGTGGGCTGGCGCCCTGCCCGGGGTTTGTTTCCTGCCTTGCGCCCTGTGTTGGCTGGGATTGGCTCCAGCAGACCCCATGACCCTGTAGTTAGGATATAGCGGCTTGGATAATGGATGGATGGATGGATTGTAATGTGTTTGCTTTTTAACCTTTGCTCATTCATACTGATTTCCAGTCCCCCCTTTCTACTCCATTTGCTCATATCAGATGAAACTCAAATAGATAGATAAAACAGACAGATAAAAAGGCAAAGGCTGAAAAAGGGTTGGGGTTCCAGGGGCCACACCATTTAATGTACAGTTGAGGCAACAAAATGCAAAAATAAATAAATAAAGAGCTGCCACCTATCAGCAGTGCTATCTCCCTAATAAGCCTGATATAAAATGCTTCTCAATAGTGGAGCTCCATCCTCCTTAGACGCAGTTTGCCAAATGAACATCAACTTCTGGGATGATGGCGAGTTACACAGTCTGTGGAGCGAAAGGGGGGCTTGTCTGTGCTTTTATTTCATTCTAAAGGTACAAATGGTAACTACATTAGTGGCTGTGCATTACTCTTAATTTCTCTTCTCCAGGACCCTTAAAACAGTTCCAAGGCATGCCTATCTTTATATCAGTGTTTCCCAACCTCAGTCCTGTGGACCCCCTGTAGCTGCAGGTTTTTGTTCCAACCAGATTCCTAATCAGTGACAACACCTGATAGCGCTGATCTCATTTCATTAGCTGGTATTTTTTTTTTATTCTACAGGTACATTCAGTAAAGCACAGCAGTGTGATTTTTACATTTATAAGACATTTAGAAATAGTTCTGCTTTTGCTATAGATTTAAATACACAATCTAAAAGGCAAAATAAAAAAGAATAGCAAGGGTTCAAAATATCCAGAAATCACAAACAGCACAGAATAAACCAGACCTTGAGTGCATTCAATGAACCGCAAAGGACTGTGAGTTTTCCTCAGCCTTTAGAGGGTTGAGGGATTTCGCCTGTAGTGATTAATGGGTGGCCCCCACCTCTTGGGGGACCACCCAAAAACAGAAGGAAAACAACAAAATAGTAAATAATCAACATTGTTAACATAAAATTTGAACAAAATACACACAAAAACAGCTTTTGAACCCCACACGGGGTGCGGAATCCTGGCGGTCGGGGGGGAGAGGAGAAGCTGCAGAGGTTGACATCCTACATGAGACGCAAAGGATGAGCTTAAGAAGGTTTAGAGGTAAAAAATTTTCGATGTCTCCAAGCTTGAGACCACTTTAGGAAAAGGGGACATTAGATCTGATCTTTTGTACCATCAGCTAAACAAATTAACAGTTTTGAATTTTAGGATGCAAGTAAGGCAAGAATTTCTGGAAAATATTTGAATGTAAACAAAATGTTAACAATGATTGTTATTATCTATGAGGATGTTTATGCTTAGACTCAGATAAACTAACTGGTGTGTATATGCTTGTAAGAAGATGTGAAATTGAGGATTTTGGGGGACTTTGTTATTTAGCTTGTAACCCCATAATTAGCTTAGAAAAACTTCAGGTTGTCAGCGAGTTAGACCAGGAGAAATTCTCCAATGTCTGATTTCTTGTCTGATATACCCTACTGAAAATAGCCATCAAGCAGATCTTTTGACAAGACACTATACAGTGTGACCAATAGGGGTTGTTGCAGCACCCCAAACCCCAAACAGAATCTCACAAACACAAATCCTGAGATCAAACAGTTGATTTATTGTACAAAATACCTTTACAGGTTATGCAAAATTGCAAGCACAGATATATTCCTTCTTTTGCTCCCTTCCTTTCTCTCTCGTCTCCAAATCGCCTGCACTGAAGCAGAGCTGCCTCCTTTATGCTGCACCCGGGAGTACTTCTGGTGTCATGAGACTGTATGTCAGAAGCACTTACAGGTCCCATAAACTAGGGATCATTAATTCCTTCAGCGCCTCCTGGCACCACCCATGGAACCCAATGGGGCTGCTCCATGGGATTGCAGCTCCTAATCTTTGTCACCGTAGAGGTATTGTAATTCAGGGATGCTGCCACCTAGTGTTTTGGGGGAATAAAAAAGCCAAAAAAGTTGTCGTCCCCTGTCCTTCCATTGTACTGGCCTCCCAGCCAGGTAAGGATCCTTGTTCAGTCCTGGGCAGGATGCCAGTCCCTGCATGCAATCCTTTACAAGGGCTTTTGACAGCCATGAGGCATTGACATATGGGTTTTGAAATAGAGCGAAGACACATAACTTTTAATATGAAAACACAGTATTTGGTAATAATAATAATAATAATAATAATAATAATAATAATAATAATAATAATAACATTTATTTATATAGCACCTTTCCCATGAAAAAAGAAGGCATAGGCAATTCTGAAGACACACCAAAAACATCATGCTGTCAGAAAAGGAAAGTGGCACCTAAAATGCATTGCAGTGAAGAAGAGGAGGAGGAGAAAGACTACGCAATGGTGTTGTCATGATCAGGTTTCATTTTTGGGGTTTCTATAGATACATTTTATCATCTTCAGTGCCATTTTTGAGGTTTTGCTTTCAAAGTCAATTTTGGATCCATTGTTAGGGTCACATCATGTGTTTCTAGGGGTGAGGCCTACAAGTTCACAACCTCCGGTTCTTTGGTGCAATGGGATAAAAGGTCAGCTAGGTGCACATTTCGTTATCCGATCTGCAGATACAACAACAAAACAAAGCAAAACTCTAATCGCCAATTGTTTCTTTGTGTCTCTCTTGGCACTGATTTCTTACCATGTTTGCCTTTCATCTGGGTTTCAGTTGCCATTTTCATTGTTATCATTTTTGCTTTTACGGGTGTCTCCCAGTTCGTTTCTGAAAAGGTTGCCTTGTATCTTGCTGAAGTAAAGAAAGCTTCTGTGTGATTAAGAAGAGAGGACACGGACATCAGTCCCAGTTATACCGAAGCTAAGCTTGCGTTTACAGACGCTAATCTGAATCGTTATGTCGGATGTTTTTTGACTTTCATTATTTAATGTCTGGTGTCTCTGCAAAGAAACTTAAGTAAGAACTAAATTAAAGTTTAAATATGATCTCAGTGAAACTTGCCATTTTTATTGCTATCATCTACCCCATTGATAAATGGGAAATATTGGGAAATTAAGGTGTTATCTCAATAAACAGGATTCTGAGAAATTAATTCCTGCATTCAGTTCTAGTGGGACTGACTACTGCAATACTGTGTTCTTTGGATGTTCAAACTGTTCTTTATACAGCTTCCAGTTAATCAAAAATGCTGCTGCAAGAATTATTACAAGAACAAGAAAATACGAACACATAACTCCAGTGCTTAAATCCTTACACTGGCTCCCAGTTAACATATAAAGCCTTAAATGACCAAGGTCCGGCTTACTTGTCTGAACTTATCATCACTTACAAACCAGAGCGCACATTAAGATCTCAAGATGCTGGTCTTCTTATGATTCTAAGAATTAATAAAATAACAGTGGGAGGTCGAGCTTTTAGTTACAGGGCCCCTAAACTGTGGACTGGTCTGCCTGCTACTATAAGAGATGCCCCTTCGGTCTCAGCTTTTAAATCCTTCAGTTTAGCACACCCTGACTAGAGCTGCTGATTAACTGTACAGACTACATCTCTGTTGTTAGTCATTAGCACTAAAACATAAGTAATATGATAGTTAGAATTTGTTACTAACCCTCACCTGTTCTGTTTCTCTTCTCGGTACTCAAATGTGGCACTTGGTGCCACTGCCCACCTGCCCAGTTGTTCTGCCTGTCTAAGGTAAAGTCATTTCTGATGGAGGATCACAGGAATCATCAGGTAGAGGGGTCCTTTCATCAGATTGGCTGGCCCAGTGCTGACTCAGCTGTGGAATGGCCAATAGGGGGAGGCAGCTTGATGGCCGAGGTCTCCAGGACTCTGAACAAATCCAAATCATATTATGGGATATCATCTACTACTGAATTCTGCTCTGTACTTGTAATATTTATATTGTATTGAGGATGACTTATGTTCTATTCTGTGTATTGTGTTGTATTTACCCTTTTTTTTTGACACAACCTACCTGGACAGGGGTCTCTCTCTGAACTGCCTTTCCTGAGGTTCCTTCCATTTTTTCTCTACAAGGGTTTTTTTGCGAGTTTTTCCTTGTCTTCTTAGAGAGTCAAGGCTGGGGGTCTGTCAAAAAGGCAGGGCCTGTTAAAGCCCATTGCGGCACGTCTTGTGTGATTTTGGGCGATATAAGAAATAAATGGTATTGTATTGTATTGTATGAATGCAATGTAGAGAGTTGTGTTTGACTGAATGATTCATTTTTTGTTCACCTCTTAAAGTTAGCGATCAACAAACCAAAGGATAAAGACAACCTGGCAGGAGAAGCTCCTGGCCTCTGCTAGAGTAATTGTATAGCATTTGCAGGGGTAACAATGAGGGGGCTGAAGGATATAGGTGTCCCACTGACCCCAGCTAAAGTACTGAAACTGAAGTAGCCAGCCTCGGCCATATTGCTGTTGTGTTTGATTTGTGAAGCCCTTTCAAAGATAACAACTGTGGGAGTAGAGCTCCACAACCATGCATCCCAGCAGGAGTGCAGCTCTTGACGCAGCTCCTGGCCTTTGCTAAGGTAGTTTGAAAATGTAGCCCTTTATGGGGAAGCGATTCGTGTGTCCCGACAGTAGTGGAAGTCGTGAGCAGAGTGACTACTGGCCCTTGGTAAGGCTCTTACACTGAGGTTGCCAGCCCCATTCATCACTGAGATAGCAAAGATGAGGTAGCCAGCATCAGCCATCATGGGATGTTGAAGATGATGTACCCAGCTACCCAACCTCAGCCATATTGCCATTGTGTTTGATTTGTACAGCCTTTTCACAGATAACAATTTTTGGGAGTGGAGGAGTGAAGCTCTTGAAACAGCTCTTGGCCTTTGGTAAGGTAGTTTAAAAATGGAGCCCTTTCAGCAGAAGCGATTTGTGTGTCGTGAGCAGAGTGACTTCTGGCCCTTACTGAGGTTCTCACTCTAAGCTAGCCAGCCTTAGGCATTGCTGAGGTAGTGAAGATGAGGTGACCAGCTTCAGCCATCGCCAAAATCTTGAAACTGAGATAGCCAGCTTCAACCATCGGCAAGATAGTGAAGATGAGGTGGCCAGACTCGACCCTATGTTGAGAATATAGTGATCAGTGAATGTCAAAGAGGTAAATATTGCGGGGTGTACATGTAAATCAATGCTAATAATTTAGGCATTTCCAGAACCTTTGGGGATAAAGTCCCTTTCATAAACTCTTTTACACGATAAAACAACTTATTTTGCCTTTTTTCCATTTTTTTTCTTCCCTGTTAATTTATCTTAAAAGAATCCTTCCCTTATAAAGATTCTTCACTGGCCTTGTCATTCAAACCAGAGGTTTAATGGTTTACTCTCCGCCTTGAAGGATATGTAATTGAACATTTAAAGTAATTTTCAAACTTTAAAAGCTAAGCCCTATTTTTGGCCTATGCAGGTGTTTGGGTTCAGGCTGCCAGAGGTGAGGCAGCCTGTGAAGGTCCAGGGGCCTCGTGTATAAACGGTGCGTATGCACAAAAATGTTGCGTACTCCCGTTTCCATGCTCAAATCACGATGTATAAAACCTAAACTTGGCGTAAAGCCATGCACATTTTCACGCCAGCTAAATGCTTGGCGTACGCAAGTTCTGCGCTTGGTTTTGCAGACTGGTGGCACCCATCGTCAAAGCAGTGCTTCTGTTCCAGTGTGGTTTCCCTTTCTTTTTTAGATGCACATCCCTGATGCAGCTTTATCAAATACAGTAATCCCTCCTCGATCACGGGGGTAGCGTTCCAGAACCCCCCGCGATAGGTGAAAATCTGCGAAGTAAAAACCATATGTTTGTATGGTTATTTTTATACATTTTAAGCCCTTATAGACTCTCCCACACTGTTTATAAATATTCCCCGCACAGTTATACAGCATAATCCCTTTGTATTCTCTTAGTTATTAGGTAAGATTCATTGAAATTATGTATGTAAACACACTGTTTATAAACTACTCACATACATACGTATCGTATATCATTGAGGAGTTTTATTTAATACGTAATACAGTTTTAAACATATTGTAATTGATTAGGTAATATAAAAATAAGTGAAAAATCTATAACATGTAAATGCTGTACATAAAACCAAAATGTTATTTTAAAGATACTGTAGAGCGTCACCGATATCACATATGTTACAGTCATTACGATAGACAGGCCACCGGCAATAAATACCTACAATGCAAGAAAAATTATATAAAATGTGTGTACAGTTACAATAAATGTACGTACATGTACTAAGTACGTAAATAATTAGTTATGGGTACCCACCAACAATGACATGACAACTTGTCCGATAACGATGACATTTACTGCACTGTCACAGCTCTTCTAAAGGAGCCTCTTCAGGTGACTGTGTAGCACCGCCGTCGTCGTCTGGACTTTCTTCTTCCACTGAAGGCATACTAGGCTATGTTTTGCGGGTGATGAACATCGTGATTGGCAGTTGCTGGAGCTGCTTTTTCATTTCTGTAAAGTGGTTGTTATACACTTCAGTGGCGCCGTCAAAAGCATTTTTAAATTGCAAATAACGAATCATTTGCGAGTCCCATTCTTCAACTGATGTCTGGAGATCTTTTGCCATTTGTAGAATGGTCGCGAGACGCTCGAGAGTTAGGCCGGCGTCTTCTTCTTCCTGTGCTGGGTCTTCTTCTTCTTCCTCGCTCAGAGTGGGCATCAAGCAGCTCATTGACGTCATCACAGGTCATGTCGTTGAATCCTTCTCCTCCTAGCAGTTTTGCCAGCCTGACTGCCTTGTCAACCGCCGATTGCTGAATTTCTTCTGCAGAAAAGCCCTCATTATTGTGCACAACTTCTGGCCACAATTTCTTCCAGCAGGCATTAACCGTCCCTTTCTTCATATTGTTAAGGGCCTTCTGCACGTTTACCATACACGATGTGATCATGTACTTACGCCAGTACTCCTTCAGGGAAAAATCATTGTCCGTGTCCATTGCCTCGACCATGTGTTGCAGGTTGTTCCTGGTGTACAATGCCTTGAAAGCCCAGATAACTCCTTGATCCATTGGCTGAATCAGTGACGTCGTATTCGGCGGCAAGAACTCGCCTTTTTACGCCTTGGTAGGATAGATCCAAGGGATGACCTTCAGCATTGTCCAGAAGTAAAAGGACTTTGAACTCCAGCCCTTTCTCTGCCAGATAGATCTTTACCTCTGGGATGAAACATTGGTGAAACCAATCCGACGTTAATCCAGGCCTTTGTGTTGTGCATCCAGTACACAGGCAGCAGGTTTTTATTCTTATTTTTCAGGGCCCGGGGGTTTTTGGACTTATAAATGAGCCCAGGCTTTATCATAAAGCCCACAGCATTGCTGCACATGACCAGCGTGATGCGATCTTTGTGAGCCTTAAACCCCAGGGCTTTTGCATCTTCCTTCATTATAAAAGTACACAACGGCATCCGCTTCCAAAATAGAGCTATCTCATCCATATTAAACACGGTTTCAGGCTGATATCCGCCTTCTTCAATGATCGCCTTGAACTTGTCGGCGACATATTTCTCGGCTGCGGCTTTGTCTGTGGAGGCAGCCTCTCCTTGCAGGTGCACACTGGCCAAGTTGAACCTTTTCTTGAATTTTTCAAACCAGCCCTTGCTGGCAGTAAATTCACAGTTCTCGCTGGGGGATTCAGCAGATGTTCCAGGTTGAGGGACGTCGTCTAGAGCATCTCCAGCATCCGCAAACCTATCATGAAGTTGCTTGGCCTTTTCTCGGATGCTATTGGTGTCCACAGGGATGTTCTTCTTCTGGCAGTCTTCGATCCAAATCCCTAAAGCAGATTCCATCAGGACTACCACCTTATTACGTCCACTTATAATTCATTTCGCACCCTGGTTAAATGACACTGCGGCCGTAGATCGTATATTCTTTTCATCCTTCTTAATATAACGAACCAGGGACTTGTTGATGCCATAGTGGCGTCCTACAGCAGCGTAGCTTTTCCTTTCCTTCAACATGTCCAACAATTTTACCTTTTCAGCAATTGTTAGCATCTTCCGTTGGCGCTTGGGCACAACCCCAGAAGCAGTAGCAGGAGCAGATTGTTTTGTAGACATAACGAAGGGCTTGACTACAGTACGCACAAAGAAACACGTTCATGCTGAATGAGCGAGATGAGATGCCAGCTTTAAGCGAAATCGAATTCTGCGCTCCCCGTCGCAGAGCCAATCAGCACCCAGGAGCTTAACGACGTGCTCTAAATGGGTAGCTTCTCAGCCATCCACCAATAGCATCCCTTGTTTAAAATCAAATGGGCAAACCAACTGAGGAAGCATATACATGTACCAGAAATAAAAAGACCGCAGACATCCGTGAAGCAGCGAAAAATCCGTGATATATATTTACATATGCTTACATATAAAATCCGCGATAGAGTGAAGCCGCAAAAGTCAAAGCGCGATATAGTGAGGGATTACTGTACACTGAAATTAACTGCATATTGTTTATTAGTTTAAGGCATCTGATTGTTATAAACCTGTAACAATGTAATGGTCCACAGAACGGCCAAACTATTCCAAATACCATAGCTGATTTAGCGTTGTTACTCTCACTGCACCTTCTTCTTCTTATTTTAGATGTTCCGTTAGGCCAACGGTTCTCAAACATTTGTATTTCGCGCCCCCCCCCCCCCCGACCCCTTTTCTACCTGGAATAATTCTGCGCCCCTGCATTATATAAGATAGTTGAGATACAACTAACAAAGGTTTGATACTCGTGCAGTGTCACGGTATCCTATCATTTTTACTTCCATAAGATTTGCATGTGTTCAGCTAACTTCGATGAAATATTTGCAATTTTTTTTTTAAGTGCTTTAATAACTGTTAAAATGCCTTGTGTGGCTTTTGGTAGTAATTCTAATTCCAAAAACAAAGAATAAATTATTTATTCTTATTTAATTATTTTTATGTAAAGAAATTATTAAATATGCTTTAATTTTTAAAAATCTCGTAAACGAGGATGCCAATGAAGTCAATCTGCGCGAGATGAATGTATTTTCGTCTGACAAATATTATACCACTGTTAGTTGTATCATGAAAATAACCCAATACTCAGTAAATTATTTAACTCAATTTGGCAATATTGGCTACGCTGCCAATGTGGTGCAGTCTCACCGCATTATCACCTGATCTACTGTTACCCGAATGTTCGTGACAGATACCGATATGTCTCGAATTTTCTGGATTGAAAATACGCGACTATAAAAGCAGCAGCAGCGGCGCCGCTCGTCAGTTAGTCATTAGATCTATGCCTTAGAAATGTTTTATTTTAATTTTAGTTATAATGCATTTGTTGTTATTATATGGTTGCAAATTTAAATTTGAAATAAAAATGTAAAAAACTAATTTTGATGTCTTGTTCATTTATTCGATGCTCCACTTGTACAGCTTCAGCCCCACAGTTTGAGAACCTCTGCATTAGGGGTTGCCACAGCAGATCATCTTTTGTTTTCCATATTACTCTCACTGCATTTATATCAATGAAATATAGATGAAGTGCAGCAAAATATGTTTATTACATTATACAGATAAAATGTTAACTTTATTTAAATAATCTATATTATTAATAATTAAACATGTGAGGACATGGTGTCGCAGCTATAGCGATGAGCTGACGCTCCGTTTACGGATCGTTCCTGCTTCGTGCTGTATTCTTGCTGGGTGGCGCAACACTAGAAGGATAGAGTAATTAAACATGTACTACAAAGATATTTCAATGTTCCTTAGAAGTTTTGAAGAATCGGCATTCTAAGCCTACAGATGGCTTAACGTCTATTACAGAGCTGATTGTATGGCGATTGGGTACTTGGAGAAAGAAAAGGAAAGACAGGAATTGGAGGTTAGTACGTTTGAAAGAGACAGTACTGCTACAATAAAGTATTTCATCGAAGATCGCGCACGGCGCAGCAAGCAAGAAAAATCTCTGGACTGGGCGCCAGCTCATCACTATCACTACGCCACGGTGTTCCCATGTTTAATAACATGCTTTAATTCCTGTCATCATGAAAATGATATCAAGTATACATCTCAGTATTTTAATTATTCAGAGAGCTGTAATATCATGAATGTAATGGATTCTGTGTTCTGTCGGAAGAAAAGAAAGCGCGGTTAAGAAGCATGTAGTGATTCACACACATTGAGCACGTAGAAGAACAAATACAAAATAAAGCATTTAATGTGCTACTTAAGTTACGATGGCTTTTGAGAAACTAGTAAATTAAACGATTTTAAGATGAAGTTTATGATGTTCTGCTTTAATGACAAAATAAACTATGTGATTAAAGTGGAAATTTCGAGATTAAACTTGAAATTTTAAGCTTTTTTCCCACTCTGTGCCTATTTTTTTTTCTTCTCTGTACCCTAATAAGCTTTCATATGAGACTCAGATGGTGGGCTACGACTCGTCTTTTCACGGCGACTTTGATATCTGACAACTTCTGGTACTGTGCAACTTTGCGAATTTGAGCTTTCAAGTTTCTCTGACACGCTATATCACTCTATCAACTTCCTTTTGTTGTTTATACCACCGTTTAAACCAACAAATAGTACGTTTTTCTTTGCCTCCACTTGGTATTCGCTGAAATTCTTCTATGTTCCCCCATGCTGTTGCCATTGTCTTTTCACAGAACACTGAGCTTAAGGGCTATTTATATTGATTTGCATATTCAAAGAGGAGTAATTCTGGGAGGAGTTTGGGAGTGGCGGCAGGCCCGTGCATGTGCGTTACTTTTCACTACCAGGATTTATATAGCGGAAGAACTTGGAAGTTGGCAAACGCACAGATTTATGCATCTGGATTTTTTTGTGCGTACGAACATTTCTGCTTTTGTCTGTACGTCATGTTTTAGTGTGAATTCTACACATGGCGTTATGCATGAGGCCCCTGGATCGGTTTGTGTTTTTGTGTTTACTGTTTTCACTATTGTGATGTACAGGCAGTCATTTTCTAGCCTTGTCTGAGGGATTGGGGGGTCTGCAAGGAGAGGTTTCTAATTGTAAGGGGCGGACGCACCTCTTAGGAGGGGGCAGAAGTGCAAGGTGAGGGAATTAGGAGGGAGGAACCAAATAAAGGTGGACAGACGATGGTGAGTCTGATGACAAGTGGACGGGAAACTTAAAGCAGCAGGAGAAGAAACCTATAGGTCTTTGACAAGTGCTTCAATTTTTGGAGGTGTTTCCATAACCTAAAATAGTGGCACCAATGATAATGCTCCATTTGTACAGAACCGAATTAAGCCAAATAAACTTGAAGATGCCATGACAACTGTGAGTCCTCCGGTTCTTATTCAACCGGATCGCTACACTAGGTTTGTGCCACCCACTCACAACGCATGCTTTGTAGGTCGAGGATAAAAAAAAATGACTGTGTGGTTTATGGGTGTGGCTAATGCAGAACTGAGTGGGCACAGAAATGAGCTGTAAGGACCTGACGAGTAGCAGACTGTAAGAGTTATGGGTCAAGGGAGCAAAGGGAAAACTGAAGGGGTAACAATAGGATGAATGGAGACTGTGAGGGTTTATCAGTGTTATGTTCAGAGACATGTTGTCAGAAACCAAAAGAGTAGGTGCTCTATCATTCATCAGAGCCAAATTAGAAACCAAATGTTCGATGTTCGTTGTCTTAAATTTAGCACACAACACGAACCCTAACAAAATGGATCATGTCATTTCTCAGTGTGGTCTCCAACCTTCTCAATGCACTTGCGCCACCTGCCTGGAAGTGCCAGCAGAATAAAAGGTTTTGTCTCGTCCTCGCCACCACTCGTGTACCGCTTTCTTCACATCGTCATCTGTCTTGAATCGACAACCACCCAGATGTTTTTTTAGTGGTCCTACAAGGTGAAAATCACACGGTGCCAAATCTGGCGAATAAGGAGGATGTGGCAATACCTCAGACTCCAGCTTTTCCAGACTAGCCTTGGTGTTCTTAGCAGTGTGTGTGTCATTGTCTTGCAGCAAAAGAACCCCTTGAGACAGCAGTCCCCACCACTTGGGTCAAATAGCAGGCTTCACATTGGTTTCCAGCAAGTCACAGTAACTCACACTAGTGACTGGAGTACCCCTCGGCAAGGAGTGTTCGACAATAACTCGGGTGCACGAGTGGTGGCGAGGATGAGACAAAACCTTTTATTCTGCTGGCACTGCCAGGCAGGTGGCGCAAGTTCATTGAGAAGGATGGAGATGACACTGAGAAATGACGTGATCAGTTTTGTGAAAGTTTATTCTATTTTCTGATAAATCACATTTTCTACCTTTAGCTTTGTAGAGCTATTTCTCTACTTTCCCCTTTTATATTATTAATTTGTAGCCTTAGTCAGAATGTCTCAAATCTCGCAGACTTACCACTGCTTATAAGGTATTGTACTTTGTAACTTTTCCCCACCTTCCCTTCTACATGTATATCCTCAGACAATTAGGTGTAGTAAAAGACAAGCAGGACTTAAGTTAAAATTTAAATAATGTATTATTGATAATATTCATAAATAATAACAATATGCAAAGTGCATTTTGAATTTTAGCAACCATACAACCTGATAAATGGCGGCACACAGACTTGTTTGTTACTTTAAATGTCTCTAGTTAAGGCATCATTTGTGGTCAGCTTTCTTCAGAACAGGCCGCATGCCTGTCTCAATATGGCTGCCGAGCTGTGCTCTCCATTGTGTTGTACTTTTCAGTTCATGATGTGTGATGGTCATTCATCAGTTTGGTAAGAGAGAGAGAGAGTGAGGGAGTGAGCAAATTTATAGGTTTTCTGTCCAACCCCTAGAACCAATAGGACGTCGTGGTACTTAAGGGCTTCTGATACAAGCCAGTTCCAAACAGCCATACTTCACACCAATGGGGGCACAGAACATTTTCACACCTGCCTCCCAAACCACATGTTAAGGTAAATAAAGCTTGGCAGTTAGGCAGCCTGGCTTTGTGTGGGGGTTGACAGAGAGACTTCAGAGAAACATTTATCAAACTTGTTTGAAGCACTTCTCCCCAACTCTGTTGTAAAGTTCAAAGAGACTCCGTCCTAAAGGGAGGAAGGGGTTTTAAAACCATCAAACCATTGCTGTTATTATCTATAATTTAACACTAATATGTTTCTGGTCTTCTCTAGTGCCTTCTACACCATCTGCTCTGCTCCTTAGGGACAAGCTGACAGAGATGGGAGTAGATTCATACCTGGTGGCATGGATCGTGGACTATCTTACAGACAGACCTCAGTATGTGCATCTCGGGAACTGCAGGTCTGACATTGTGTTCAGCAACACAGGAGCGTTGCAGGGGACTGTACATTCTCCGGTCCTGTTCAGCCAACATACATCAGACTTCCAATACGACTCGCAGTCCTGCCATGCGCAAAAGTTCGCTGAGGACACTACTATCATGGGCTGCATCAGGAGTGGGCAGGAGGAGGAGTATAGGAAACTAATCAAGGACTTTGTTAAATGGTGCGACTCAAACCACCTACAACTGAACACCAGCAAAACCAAGGAGCTGGTGGTGGATTTTAGGAGGCCCAGGCCCCTCATTGACCCCGTGATCATCAGAGGTGAGTGTGCAGAGGGTGTAGACCTATAAATACCTGGGAGTGCAGCTGGATGATAAATTGGACTGGACTGCCAATACTGATGCTCTGTGCAAGAGAGGACAGAGCTGACTATACTTCCTTAGAAGACTGGTGTCCTTCAACATCTGCAATAAGATGCTGCAGATGTTCTATCAGACGGTTGTGGCGAGTGCCCTCTTCTACATGGTGGTGTGCTGGGGCGGCAGCATAAAGAAGAATGATGCCTCACGCCTGGACAAACTGGTGAGGAAGGCAGGCTCTTTGTAGGAATGAAGCTGTTTGACATCCGTGGCAGAGCGACGGGCACTGAGCAGGCTCCTGTCAATCATGGAGAATCCACTGCATCCACTGAACAGGATCATCTCCAGACAGAGGAGCAGCTTCAGCGACAGACTGCTGTCACCGTCCTGCTCCACTGACAGACTGAGGAGATCGTTCCTCCACCACACTATGCGACTCTTCAGTTCCACCCGGGGGGGTAAACGTTAACATTATACAAAGTTATTGTCTGCTATACCTGCATTTTTATCACTCTTTAATTTAATATTGTTTTTTATCAGTATGCTGCTGATGGAGAATTTCCCCTTGGGATTAATAAAGTATCTATCTATCTATCTATCTATCTATCTATCTATCTATCTATCTATCTATCT
>JANRMT010062810.1:20288764-20329390 GCA_026402145.1 Polypterus bichir lapradei | reverse complement strand
TCTATCTATCTATCTATCTATCTATCTATCTATCTATCTATCTATCTGTCTATCTAATATATACATTTTCTTTGTCTAAGTTACAAATAAAGACATATAAAATATTTATCAAGTTGTATGCAAAATTTCACAACACAACAACGGCTAACAAAATGGCATTTGTAAAGTCAGGTGGAGGAAGTGACGTCATCAGGCCCTAACTGGAAGTGATGTCATTTGTCCCTGAACTGGAAGTAACATCATCGGGTTCAGTACCGGAGGTGATGTTGCCAGGCCTAGGCGGAATGGTCTGCAGGAGAAAGAGAGAAAGGATTAGTGCACACTGCCACCTCCTGGTCCGGAGTGGGATTACCATCATTTGAGGCCCAGAGTTGCCTCCAGTGCGCACGTCTGTGATAATATATAATGTTTTGTAATTCTTTAGGAAGTAATTTTAGAAATGGCTCACGGGATGGCAAAGCATTAAGTGTTGTTTTCTTGGAGTTTCAGAAATTGAATCTTGGTTCATTTGCTAGCTATATTTTCATATTCTGCCAATGCTTGTGTAGGTTTCTGTTTGGGGTACTTGGCCCACCTGCACCGCCTCAAAGATTTCCATGTCATGTTGATTGGTGACTTAAGATTGTGACTATGTTGACTTAAATCCTGTCTACAGCTGCTCTCTGACTAATGGCCTGTGTTTCCTTTATATATTAGACTTGCTGTCAACCTACATTGTAGTGAAACAGGACAAACTTTAAAAATAAATTAAAAAAATGTAACAATTTGTATTGAGAAGAATTTATATTGATAGCTTTCATACCTCTTAATATACAATATTATTAGTTTTGCTATCACGGGTGAGAATGTAACTGTGATCTCTTTGCCAAAAATGTGAAAAGCTGGCAAGGTATCTCTGTCCATGCGGAAGGTAGGTACACTCCAACGTCAGATGTTGCCACTGTGTCTGATCGTGTTCAGCTCTGACGGGAGAGTGTGGGGAGAAGAGCACGTGGCACTATGAGCAGGTACCCTCTAAAACACACGTACAGTAGCTCTGATCTCTCTCTCAAAAACATCAAATGTTACTTTTTATCAATCTCTAGATGATAATATCTGCTGAACAAACAGGAATCGCTAGCTAAGCGGAGGCAAGGTGCGCTCCAACATGTGGCAACTCGAACGGAAGCTGGCGCATGAGTGAGGATGGCCACTCCTGACATCCCACCTCACCCTCCCCTTGGCCTGCTGTGTGTCTCTCAGATTCGTGTGAATAAATCGCTGCTGCAACTGAACTATGATTCTTAGTGCGATGAGAGAAGTCACAAAATCAACCGGAATGTTCAAGCAAATTATAGAAAAACACCCGATCTAAATCCGTTAAGTAGTTCTCTCATGAAAGGCAAGCAGACAGAGAGATGTTGGATTTTATATATATATAGAGAAGAGCGATAGCATCAGTGTGCCAGAACTTCATCGACTTCGCTGATGACATTGCATTACCAGAAGCCTCCATAGTGGACCCTCAGAGACCTCTCGAACCTGCCTGAAATGGAGCCATCCAACCTTGGCCTACATGTGTCTTACCAGAAAGCCAAACTGCAGAGTTTAGGAGCTGGAAAGTGCACAGTAGATATCTGCAATCAGGGCCAGCAGGTTGAGGATGTCACCACGTGTACTTATATAGGAAGTACAGAGAGCTGCAGGTGCCCCCCAGTGTCATGCTGAGAACTTGTCTCACTAATACCACCATGACATGTCTTCAGAAACTCTGTCACCAGCAGAATATCCAATGTCTAGTCAGAGTCGACCAACACTGTAATTTACTTATACAGCTAAATGGCTCGGATTCCTGGACCATCTTATCTAACATACAAAGACTTCAGTCCCTTCACATGCAGTGTCAGCGTCATACCCACTAGTTTCTGCAGAATTTGGAGGTCACTACCCCTATGGGATGAGAGCCCATTGTAGCCAGTATTGCCCACCACCTTTGACTGATTTTTGACAATTATTTTCACACAGCCCTTTTGTTTTTGGTCTCCTGGTCCATTTTCAGGACCAGCTTGCTGTTCTTTAGGCCTTCAGACATAAACAAGGCTTGTGGAAGCAGAGAGACGTGTGAGAGAAGAGCCCTGGCAGCTCAGTGGGTTTTGTGACTGGCACTGTTGGTAGGAGTCCCCGTGGACTATGATGTTTGCTGATGACATTGTGATCTGTAGCAATAGTAGGGAGCAGGTTGAGGAGATCCTGGAGAGGTGGAGATATGCTCTGGAGAGGAGAGGAATGAAGGTCAGTAGGAACAAGACAGAATACATGTGTGTGAATGAGAGGGAGGTCAGTAGAGTGGTGAGGATGGAGGGAGTAGAGTTGGCGAAGGTGGATGAGTTTAAATATTTGGGACCAACAGTACAGAGTAACAGGGATTGTGGAAGAGAAGTGAAAAAGAGAGTGCAGGCAGGGTGGAATGGGTGGAGAAGAGTGTCAGGAGTGATTTGTGACAGACGGGTATCAGCAAGAGTGAAAGGGAAGGTCTACAGGATGGTAGTGAGACCAGCTATGTTATATGGGTTGGAGACGGTGGCACTGACCAAAAAGCAGGAGACAGAGCTGGAGGTGGCAGAGTTAAAGATACTAAGATTTGCATTGGGTGTGACGAGGATGGATAGGATTAGAAATGAGGACATTAGAGGGTCTGCTCAAGTTGGATGGTTTGGGAGAGAAAGTCAGAGAGGCGAGATTGTGTTGGTTTGGACATGTGCAGAGGAGAGATGCTGGGTATATTGGGAGAAGGATGCTAAGGGTAGAGCTGCCAGGTAAGAGGAAAAGAGGAAGGTCTAAGAGAAGGTTTATGGATGTGGTGAGAGAGGACATGCAGGTGATGGGTTGTGGACTATGGCCGGCCATTCATCCCAGCCAGTACCCCCAGGCCACCAGAGGGAGCCCTCCCTGCGACATGGAGATGCCCCGAATTCCAGCAGGGCATCATAGACTATGTAGTTTTTATGCCCAGAGGGGACTGGGCGGTCTCATGGTCTGGAATCCCTACAGATTTTATTTTTTTTTCTCCAGCCGTCTGGAGTTTTTGTTTTGTTTTTTCTGTCCCCCCTGGCCATTGGACCTTACTCTTATTCGATGTTAATTAATGCTGATTTATTTTGTTTTCATATTGTGTTTATTTTTCTATTCTTTATTATGTAAAGCACTTTGAGCTACTGTTTGTATGAATATGTGCTATATAAATAAATGTTGTTGTTGTTGTTGTTGTAGTTTTAGTGCACAGCCCTGATGGATAACGTCGGGACCTCCAGGGGACGCTGCAGGGAGGCTCAGAGACGTTTATTTTTCATATAGCCCAGAAGTACTTCCATGTCACGAGGACGGAAGAAATAAAGTGCTTCCGGGCTGATGAAGAAAAGGAGTTTTCACCTGACCGGAAGTGCTGGGTAATCACATGACCTGAGGGATCAGAATCACTTCCAGGTCATGGACTATAAAAGACTGTGGGAGATCCCAGACGGGCAAGCTAAGTTGGGAGGAAGGGAACAACGCGTCTGGGAGTGGAGGATTGGTTTTTGTATTGATTATTGATTTGTTATTGGGTTTATGAGTATAGTGTAGTGGAGGGTGCTTTGTGCACATTATTGTTCAAATAAATTTAATATTTGGACTTTTACCTGGTGTCTTGTGTCTGATCTGAGGGTTCAAGGGGACGACAGCGCGCCCTATCTGTCACACGGTGTAACAGAACAAGATGCAGAGGACAGAAAGATATGGAAGGAGATGATCCACTGTGGCGACCCCTAATGGGAGCAGTTGAAAGAAGAAGAAGAAGACTGTTGGTAGGTGAGGTAAGCTGATGGAGGACGATGAGGTTGTATGAAGGGCTAAGAAAGGACTAAGAAATGTGGAGGCAGAGCTAAATGTGTGAAAATGGATTTGGCTAAGACGAGACTGCAAATAGTGGGTGGGGCTAAAGAAACTCAGTGGGAGTTATGGAATAATTCATTTTTATTAAATAATTCCATTTAGGTAGCACTTTTCTGACCTACTTAAAGAACTTTATATAGAAAGTGAGGAGCAACTTCAACCACCCCCAATGAGCAGCCATTCTTGTGCCAGTATGCTCACCATAACTTAGCTATTATGTGGTAAAGGGGTGAGAAAGAAAGTCAGTTAGAGAGTGGGGATGATTATGGGTCAGAACGACCAGGCTGCAGTGGGCAATTTAGCCAGAACTTCAGGATACCCCTACTCATTTCTGAATGTGCCCACAGAAAGACAGGCAATTAGTTTTATGTCTCACTCGAAATACAGTGCCACCTGTACTGGGGAATTGCCATCCACACACAGACCACAGGGTGTGCACCCTCCTGCTGACCTCACCAATACCTCTTCTAGCAGGATGGGGTAGCGAATGTCTGAGGGGTGTAGCGAGGACACTTCATCCAAGCTTTTCCAAGATGGTCTCCCATCCAAATACTGGCCGGGTCCGAACATGCTTAGCTTCAGGTGGATGACCTCTTCTATGGAAGGCCTAAAGGAACAACCCAAAATCCAAAGCAGACCACCTCATGTGTTAAACATGGTGCTGGGGGTGTTATGGCTTGGGCATGTATGGCTGCCACAGGTCCTGACTGGCACACTTCTCTTCATTGATGATAGAACTGCTGACGGCAGTGGCACAATGAATTCTGAGGTGTGAAGAAACATCTGATCTGCTGAGGTTCCAATCAAGGCCTCCAAGCTCACCAGACAGGTGACAAGAAGATGATGATCCAAACATACTGCTGAGGCAACAAGGGAGTTTTATAAAGTGAAAACAAATGGAAAATTCTTGAATGGCCAAACGAGTCACCTGATCTGGTCCGACCGTGCTTAGCTTCAGATGGATGACCTCTTCTATGGTCACTGCCAGAGCAAAGTGTGGAGACTAAAAGGAACTGCCCGAGATCCAAAGCAGACCACCTCATCTGTTAAACATGGTGCTGGGGGTGTTATGGCTTGGGCATGTATGGCTGCCACAGATCCTGACTGGCACACTTCTCTTCATTGATGATGGAACTGCTGATGGAAGTGGCACAATGAATTCTGAAGTCTATAGACATATCTGTTCAAGTTTCAGTCAGTGCCTCCAAACTCAGTGGACCGCACTTCATCCTATAACAAGATAATGAGCCAAACATTCTGCTAAGGTGACACGGGAGTTTTATAAAGAGAAAAAATGGAAAATTCTTGAATGGTCGAGGCAATCACCCGATTTAAAGGTCAGGTCCAACCGTGCTTAGCTTCAGTTGGATTATGTGGTCTGAAGTGCAGGTGGTAGGGCTGCTGGGATGGGGTAGCGAATGGCTGAGGGGTGTAGAGAGTAGACTGCACTGCACAAAATACATATGCAAAACCTAGACAAAATAAACTTCAAACAGGAGTTGTTTTGCTTTTATTTAGCAAAAAAATCTGCTAATGGGGTAAGCAAAATTTACTCACCAGGATTTCTTAAGTCAATAATTCTTCCAATAAGGAAAACAAGATTTAATGTCATGAAATAAATACTTTTCCACTTACTTAGATTTCATTTCTTGCAGTGTGCAGGCCCACAAAGGAGAATACATTGGGGTACCAAGCCAATATCCCCATTTCAACCAAAGCACGCGCTCAGTGGCGCTAAATGAACAAACAAAAGTGGGGTCTTCATGAGGAACATTTCTCTTGGCTTTTTAAGCCCCGTAAGAAGCTCCGTTCTCATAACAGGTGACACCTCCTTCCGGGGAACCATGGGATATGTGTTACCAGGAAGGGGCGGAGTCAGCTGCCCTCACTGAGTGTCTTCTTGGCACTGCAAAGGGAGGAACAGAGGATAAGGTTAGTGCCTATGTCCCCTCTCAACCCAGGGTGGAAGTACGTACCTCAGAAGGGCCATAGACGCTCATGCGTGACAGTTGGGTATTAATGGAGCTAAAGCAGGCTGTGGTGGAAATATGGATGAGACTGAAGAAAGAATTTGGGGGGCTTCTCATGGGATGGAGCTAATGGGAGCACAGTGAGGGTTGATGCTGAGAGCTGGGGGCATTCTCAGTACCCACCTCCGTGCCTGGATGGGCCAGCCAAGCCCTTTGGCTCCGTCTTTTGCTTCTTTCTCACTGCGCCTGCAGACGACTCTTCCTCCCAACTTTCTCTTCCCTAATTGCGTCGTTTACAATTTATTACATTTCTTTCGTCAATTAGCCTTTCCGAGGGCGCGCCGACTTCTGCTGAAGCCCACGCCGCTCTAATGCAAATGAGACAAGAGTTGAAAGTTTGCCAAGGCTTGCATGTAATTTAAGATGGCATTTAAGCTTCTTTCTTCTGATGTTATCTCCCAAATTAATTCATCAGGTAATGTTGTACCATTATTTGATGGCATAATTTTGTGTCAAAGAAGGTAATAGAAAAATTACAGGGGCATGCAGATAAATTAGCGACAGAACTTGCATTCTCCACTGTGAAAATGATATTTTCTAATGCAGGAAATGAATGTCGCTCCTGATCTTTGTACTGTGAGACAGGCTCGCCGACGCTGGGCAGCACACAATTGCACGCCATCTCCTGAATTCTTTTTTTCCCCCGTTCTTCTCTTTTTCTCTATTAGCATTTAAAAGTAAAATTTTAATGCAGAAAAAAAAAGTCCAGTCTTTGTTAATTTTAAACTGAGGAAATTGATTTTAGTACTGGCCATCTAACACCGCTGACTACAAGGAATTAAAAGAGTAACAATACAAATAAACAAGCATGAAAGGCTGGCATGGTGCAGTTATGTGCCCATCCATTTCCATCCATTTTCCCTACCTGCTTATCCGGTACATGGTCTCAGGGGGCCGCTACCTCTCCTGGCAGCATTGGCAGTACAAGATGCGTGCCAACCTTGGATGGGGCATCAGCAGGCCACACTCAATCATATGGTGACGACTGTGGGACACCAATGCAAGTGTCTACAGAATATGGGAGGAAAACCTTCAGAGAAACAAGGAGAACACGCAAACTCCATGCAGGTAGATACTGGGGTGTGATTTGAACAGAGGACTGTGGAGCCGCATCACTACACCAATTCCACGAATCCATCCTGCAGTCTTAATTTAATTCATAGCAAGTTTCATCTCAAGACATCCCACACAGAATAATTCAGTATTAGGCAGCGTATTACAAGGCAAAATGTAAAGAAGCTCTGGCACTAAGGTGCTCTGTTACATGTCAGGTTATTTTTCTGTGTTTAACGAAATACTAGCGTTTTTGCTTATAATTTATAAAAAAAATGTTACAACTGGAAGTAAATGCCAAGCATCTCAGGTTCAGGGATACCTCGATTTATTATACACACATTAATCTCGGTCAGGGTGCAAGGTTGGAACCATCCCTGAATTGGCTTCTGGCCCATTGTGGTATCATATTAGAAAAGACTGTGAACAAATGTTTGGTGTGCTGTTATACTGTATATTCTCATATATCTCATACTAGCTGTGCCACTCATTTAAGACGGGTTGAAATTTAATAATCAACGTGGACCTCAGCAATAATGTTAGCATATGTCTTTGTTATCTGCCATTTGCTATGGGATTCATACAAGCAGTGTTAATGTTTATGGTGAGCCATCTGTTGGAATGAGAAATGCAATGCATATGTCTCTGTAATCTTCCATTTGCTATGTGATTCATAAAAAGCAGTGTTAAAATTTGTGATGAGCCATCTGTTGGAATGAAAATGTAATGTATTTCATTACTAAAAATGTTTGTGATGTGCCATCTGTTGGAATGAAACATATAATGCATCTGTCTCTGTTATTTGCTATTTTCTATGGAATGCGTAAAAGCAATGTTAATGTTTGTGATATGTCATCTGTTGGAATGACAAATGCAAACTATTTAACTGCTAAAAATGTTTGTGTATGCCATCTTTTGAAATGAAAAATGCAATGCATATATCTCTGTTGTCTTCCATTTGCTATGGGATTCATAAAAGCAGTGCTGTTGTTTGTGATGCACAATTTGTTAGAATAAAAAATGCTATGCATTCATTACAAAAATATTTGTGATGAGCCATCTGTTGGAATGAAACATGTAATGCATCTGTCTCTGTTATTTGTTATTTTCTATGGAATTCATAAATGCAATGTTAATGTTTGTGATATGTCATCTGTTGTAATGACAAATGCAAACTATTTAACTGCTATAAATTTTAAGTTATGCCATCTTTTGAAATGGCAAATGCAATGTATATATCTCTGTTATCTTCCATTTGCTTTGGGATTCATAAAAGCAGTTTGTGACGCACCATTGCTATGCATTCATTACTAAAATGTTTGTGATGTGCCATCTGTTGAAATGAAACATACAATGCATTTGTCTCTGTTATCTGTCATTTGGTATGGGATTAATAAAAGCAGTTCTAATGTTTGTGATGTGCCATCTGTTGGAATTAAAAATGCAGTGCATTTTATTGCTAAAAATATTGTGTGATGGTATGCTCATAATTTGGCAACAACAGCATGAACTAATGCACCAAACCTGCCTTGTGTCATCAGGTGTAATGATGTGGGGAGTGTGCTCTTGGCACACTTTAGGCTCATTTATGCCAATCCACCATCTCTTGGATTCCACGGCCTATTTAAGTATTTTTGCTGACTATATGCATCTCTTCAAGGTCACAATGTACCCCTCTTCTAATGGCTACCTCCAGCATGATCGTGCACCATGTCGCAACACACAAGTCTACTCAAAGATTTACAACATCTTGTCGAACCCATGCCATGCAAAACTGAGCCTGTTTTGAGGGCAAAAGGAGACCCCACCTAGTATTAGTATAGTGGTCCTAAGAATTTGCTCAGTGAGTGTATATACGAAAGACTAAGGGCTAATGGTTTGGGATATTCAAGTCTACGCTGAAAATGTTCTGAAAGAGAAGAGGAGGAGCCCTTCCTCTACAAGACAGAACATCATACCAGCAGGCGAGTAATGCAAAAAGCACCTACTGTGATAGCCATGTCTGTCTGTCTGTCTGTCTGTCCACGTGAAACAACTCGGCTTCCAGTGGCCAGATTTTGGTGACATTCAACACACTGATTCTTCAAGGAAATTCGTCTCGATAGTTTCATTTTCATTAAGGTATCTCAAATACAGTGGATTTTTCATGGTTTTGAAATTTCTCCTATTGAAAAACATTAGCAAACTTGCTAACTCTTAGAGGAACACTCTGTGTGACTTCAATATCAAATTATTTTCCTGTTCCAATTTTACTTTGAGAGCATTTTCTTCAACTTGTACAGCTGTTATATTTGGTTCTTGTTCTCATTTAAGATCCCCTCTTGATGGCAAAGCATTGAAACACCTGAAGTTGTGAAGCAAGTAAACCTCCCAATGGGAGACAGAATGGGGAGGAGTCAGATGTAGGCGGGGCTGGATGGAGTTAGAATTGGATTTTTATGTCATTTTAATGTGCTTTTCTTGATTGTGTTAGGAGATCAGAGACTCAGATTGTATTTCGTTCTAGTCACTGATCTTAGTTCTGAATTAAGTGTTCAGTTATTTTGTAGTAGTAGGGTGTTATACCGTGTTAGCCGTTATGAATGTAATGTGAAGCCAAGCAAGACTTTTTATTGGCGAACTAAAAAGATTATGATATGCAAGCTTTCGAGGCAACTCAGGCCCCTTCTTCAGGCAAGATCTCATCAATTATTATATTATTAATATATAATACAATGTCCAATATTGTCCATGGCGTGCCCTCTGAGGTCATGATTGGTGAGAAATCACGCAATGGATCTTTTGGATTCCTAAAACGTTTCTTGCTTTTCCAAATAATTCACTTCTTTAATGTTTTGGGACCATCAGGTACATTACATTAAAGTTCCAAAAATATCCATGAGAGGGGGAAAGAACAAAAAAAACACCCCGGCTAGTAGCACAGTGGGCCCAATGGAATCTTTCTAAATAAAAGGAATTATTTCTCACCAAAATGCTCTGAATGAAAAGCGTGCGCATGTGGCGTGCAAAAAGGCAAACAGGAGGTGCCTGAAACACAAAGCAAATTCAATCATCAGAATAAGCCCAGAAAATCACAAACCACGAAACTCACCCCTCTCAAGGGATATTTGAGTGAACCCTCATCACCACAAGGGCCTACCCTCAGCTCGATAAAGGCGGAGACAACCCACAGTCCTTTGCAATGATTGGGGAACAACCCACAAAACAAAAGGAACATCACACATGCATAGGAAACACAATACATGAAAGAACAATGGAACAGTAACGTCAGTCAGAACTCAACAATGAACAGAAAAACAAAGGACTTGAACTCCAGCCAGCGGCTGAAGTGCGACATTTGTGCTTTTATTGGTATCGAGTATTGTCTGTTATTTATTTATTTATTAATTTATTTTAGTTTTTTGGCTTGTTTTTTATGTGTTTTTATTTCAGTTGTTTTGATTTGTTGTTTTGGTTTTTGTCTCTGTTTTTGTTTTGTCTTTTTTACTTTAGTTTTTTTTTCCTGTTTTTGTCTCAGTTTTTAGTTTCGCTTTTATTGTTTGTTTGTGTTTTCATTTTGTTTAAGTCTTGAATTTTTGTTTTCTTTTAGTTTTTTTTTCATTTTTTTTGTGTCTTTTTAGTTTGTTGTTTTAGCCTTGGTTTTATTTTCAGTTTTGTTTTTTATTACTTTTGTATTTATTAATTTTGTTTTGATGTTTTGTTTTTTTATTTTATTTCTTTTATTTAGAATTTTTTTATTTTGTCTTTTTTTACTTTAGTTTTTTTGTTTTTGTCTTGTATTTAGTTTTGCTTTTATTTATTTTTTTTGTTTTAGTCTTGTTTTTATGATTATTAATAGGTTTTAATTTATGTTTTTTGGCCAGAATTTTAATTTTTTTTTAGTCTTGGTTTTATTTTTGTCTCAGTTTTTAGTTATGCTTTCATGTTTTTTTTTATTTTGTTTTAGTCTTGGATTTTTCCTTTTTTTAGTTCATTTTGTTTTTTTATTTATTTTTTTTTGTCTCTTTTTAGTTTTGTTGTTTTAGCCTTGGTTTATTTTTTTTGTTTTATTTTTTATTATTTTTTCATTTTTTTGTCTTAATTTTGTTTTTCTGTTTTGCTTTTTTAATTTTATTTTTTTCATTTGGTGGTTTTTTGTTCTTGTCTCTTTTTTGGAGTTCTTTTGTTTTAGTTTTGGTTTTGTTTAAATCTTGTTTTTATGTTTTTTTTATTTAGTTTTTTTGTCTTTTTTTGTTTTAATTTTGGTTTTGTTTTTGTCTCAGGTTTTAGTTTGTTTTTTTGTTCATTTTTTTAAATTTTGTTTTAGTCTTTGTTTTTTATGGTCTCTTTTCTGTTTTTGTTTAATTCATTTGTTTTAGTCTTGGGTTTTTGTTTTGCTCTCATTTTTATCAGTCTATTAACTGTACGGCTGTCTTGTTGGTATTGACCTTTTTTGGCCTTTTGACTTTGAGTCTTTATCTCTTATCGCGTCTCTAAACTTTCCTGCTAGTGGTATTAGCATATAAGGAGATGTGATGCCTGATGTGTATTTATTTATTCAATTCACTAATAATGATGGCCTTTCTTTGTTCAATATGGCAGTAAGGCCACTGTTTATTTCTTCATTACTGTCCCTTGTCTGTGCCAGAGTGCCACACTGACAGCTCTCGCTTGTGCCTCCAGCACCCCCTGCGCTCCTCTCCACCGCTGCGTGCCATCTTGTGTGAACCCCAGTCACGGCAGCTCACCGTCCCAGCTCCTTGAACCTGAAGCAGCTAAGTGACATTGTCCATAAGAGTACGTTATGCGTGAAAGTATCAAAGATGGCTCAGTGGCACTTCATCCTACAGGCCCTAAACATGGACTTCATCTTTCTGTCACACTGAAAACCACCTCACGACTGCATTATCTAAGGATTATAAGGATTCAAAACTTCTCTAACGCTGATATTAATGGAAAGAGAGTCACAATGATCCACTGTCTATCATGTTTGGATGCAGCTAATAATTTTATCTTCCGAATGTGGCACCGATTTTAAATCTCCATTGGGTGCCTCTTTAAAATTTTTCTGTTGAAGAGATTTGAATTTCGATTAGCCACAGACTCTCCACACCCAACCATTAACAATACGCACACAGATCTTTCCTTCACTCGAGTTGGAATCTGCTCTCTTTGAAAGCAATTTTAGCTTCATAATATTGTGAAAATGTAGTTGGAAAAATACCTTATGTACACTTCTAGTGTATGTCATTACATTCTGATGTCACTTGTAACCACAAGGGAGTGCCACTGAGCAAAACCCTCAGACACAATAGTACCCAACACAACTCTGGGTTCAAATAAAGAATATGTATTTGTCAACAACACATTTTCAATAACTCATCAGACAAAAGGTTATTATCAGAGTATAATAAGTAATCAATTTGAGAGGAAGGAACAGAAGGCAGAAGCCCACCTCCTCCCAACTCCTCAAGGTAAGGCCGAGGGCTTCTTTTGCATCGGTCCTTCGAACTGATTTTCAGTCTCACGTACAAGTCGCCCAGTGCACTTCCGGGTCGTTTGGAAACAAGGGCAGTCCTAAACCCAGCAGCATCCTCTGGGGTCACCCAAGGACCCCGACATGGCTGCATTTCCAAACTCCAGCTCCCAGCATGCCCTGCGGGTGTCCTGCCTGAGTTCAGCCCTGAGGAACACTGCCATCTGCCGGGTGTGTGTCGTGGTTCAGCCGGCATTGTGTCCCTTGTTTACTTTGTTTAATTTTCTGCCACTTATTTGTATTAATGTTTATGTTATTACTAGCTGTTTCTCGCGGCTTCACCCATGTAGTAGTGAAACAGGACAGTGAGGAGGGCCCTGCCCGGCTCCCTACTCCTGACGTCATACTTCTTCCCCTCGGCCTGCGGCCTCTGTCTCGGATTAGAGCGAATATCTCGCTCCTGTAAGCGAGCTATGATTCTTAGTGTGATGAGAGAAGTCGCAAGATCAACCGGAATGTTCAAGCAAATTCTAGAAAAAAAAAAACGATCTAATTCTGTTAAGTAGTTCTCTTGTTCACTAGCTAAATGGATGTAAGATACGCCCAAAGGCTGGCGTGTGAGTGAAGAGGTAACCTGCCCCCTCCACTCAGCCCACTGCGTGTCTCTCGGATTTGCACAAATAAATCGGCACTGCAAGCGAACTATAATTCTTAGCACAATGAGAGAAGTCGCAAAATCAACCGGAATGTTCAAGCAAAGTATAGAAAAAAAAAACCCAACCTAAATCCGTTAAGTAGTTTTCTCATGAAAAGCGGACGGACAGACAGGCAGGCAGACGGTGGATTTTGTATATACAGAGATATCTGTTATTCTGTGTGTGGGCTGATTAAAAGGAATGGCCTTTCTTATGTCCCTTGTGTTTTGTTGGAGTCTCCCCAAGGGGCGGGGCCACCTGCCAATCACCTCCAGGGACGGCCCTCCATCCAATTTAAGGGCGGGCCTCCCAGAGTTCCTGGCAGCTCATTGAACGTGCTGGGGAGTGGAGAGTTTTTGTGAGTGTCTGTGCTTTTGTTTTTGCTTTTGATTTTTCTGGATTTTTGACCCCTTGTTCTGTTTTTGATCTCACCCCTGGATTTCATATTGTGACTGTGTTATTTGATATTTTTGAACCTCTGCCTTTGGATTCTGTATTGGGACTTTGTTTGCTGTGTCTGCCTCGCCTCTTCAGAGCTTTGTGCTTGCACAGTCAGTTTTGTGCAAAATAAACCTTTTACTGTATCAAGCTTTGTCTCAGCCCTTTTCAGTTTCTAGCTGGGGTAACTTTGATGGTATTTTATCCCCTACTAGTGGGCACCATTTTGAAAGTATTTTGTACCTGTGCTTTCGGGACTCCTCATATCATGACTTAGGGTTGGGGCACAAAGTGCTCCCAGTACCCTTTGTCCTCATGGAATATCCTTATATATAATTTGATACTATCCGTATGTATGGTGTTCACGTCAATACCCCGTATGTATGGTATTCGCATCAATACCCTGTATGTATGGTGTTTGCGTCAATACCCCGTATGTATGGTGTTCGCGTCAATACCTCGACTCAATACAAGTTAGAACCATGCAATGGGACTCTGCCTCTGTAGTTAGAACATAACGTGGCAAAGGCGGACGCAGTATTGCATGATTGGCTAAGAATGTTTCGAATGCTTCAGTGACGCCGCTGGACGACCGAGTATAGTAAGTCGGTGTTGGTTCGAGCAGATAACAGTAAGTTCGGTTGGTTTTTGGAATGTTGGTTTGGTGGGGCGTACTTTCCAGGACTAACATCGTCGACTGACTTAAACCCTTCGACAGCTCCGGAACCGTAAGTAATTTAGACATTTTAAACATTTGCTTGGTACGTCGAAATCTGTCTTTGGGCAGTTCGGTTTTGGCATCCGTCCTTTTGACATCTATAGGCAAACTGAGTAATGACGACTGGGTATTAACAGCGGTCATTGTTTAAATTTTAGCCGATCTCAGATCTAAAATGACCACACCAACATAATTATTACTCAGACTCTGATTATCGTCGTAAAATACGGTTTGTTTTGAAAATTTGTTTGCCGGAAAAAATCTAATGAGGTGCGCCGAAGAGCTGAGTTCACGTCTCGCAGCCCCGTTTAAACAGGAAGCTCTTCAATTACATCGGCCGAAAAGGTCTATTTTAAGCACAAATCAGTGCCATGATAACAAAATCATTTCAAGAACTTAAAAAAACAAATAATTCTTTGCAGAGAAAGTATGGATTTCACAAGCGTAGAATTTATAGCCCGATTCAATTGGGCTCCCAGTCGCTAGTCCATTGTTAAAGATAGCCCGGCCACAGACAGACACGACACCAAAATGTCCACAACACACCCGTTTATTTACATTATATACAAACTATTTACACGACTACTCAGTCCTTGGTCCTTCGGCTGCCTCCACTCCTCTCTCGCAACTTCCGTCCTCTTCCACCCGAATGGAGTGAGGCGGCCCCTTTCATAATGCCCCGGATGTGCTCCAGGTGCCCGACGATAAACTTCCGCCAGCACTCCCCAGTGTGGCGGAAGTGCCGCCCTTGCACCCGGAAGCACTCCAGGCGTACACCATCCCTGGTGTGTCAGCACTTCCTGGTGTGGTGGAAGCGATCTCCTCCAGGGCTCTTGGACTGTCCAGGCGCCCAGGAAAGAGTATTGCCGCTCTCCTGGTCCGTCCTTCCTCCAGGTGTCCCGGCGGGGCAGGATCCCTGGTCGTCTGCCACACCATTATGGCCTCCTGGCTCCGCAAGAAGTCATCCTCCATCCTGGCCAGGATGCCCGTCCTTCCTTAATTGAACTTGCACACTCTTATTTTCGAATACGACAGCCTGCTATAAAATATGTAAGTAATAACATTATGCTAACAAACTCTTTAATGAAGTGACTAGAAATTTATAAAATGCTCCATGCAAGTGCCTGAACACGTCCAAATGTTACACCGTGCATTATCTTATTGGTTTTATCTACCAGAGTTGTTAACCCTAATCCTAATGTATTAAAAATGTTGAAATTGAAAGTAAGTACCAAGTATTTCAGGCTCAGATAACATAATAGGCCTAAACCTAAAAGCATCTCCTTACTTATCCAGTTCAGGTTGCAAGGTGGCACCCATTCCTGAATCAGGTGCCACACAACTGGGTATCATACACCCTGGCAATCTTTTTTAAAACATTGTGCCATTCACTGTTAACCATTCACTTAGCAGTACACACTTGAGATACAAAGCAGCCTAAAAGGACGATGTGGATAGTCTGGCGATTTTATATAGCGACCCGCACGGGGAGCACCTTCAATGGAGGTAAGCATACCCAGAAATGAGTGGACCCCTTCACTTTTATCTGAATCCGCAGTAGCCTCACATTCTTCAAATGTGTTCAGCTCCCAATTTTCAGGACCATTTTATTCAAAGTCCTCCTTCATAACAACAACAACATTTATTTATATAGCACATTTTCATACAAACAGTAGCTCAAAGTGCTTTACATAATAAAGAATAGAAAAATAAAAGACACAATAAGAAAACAAAATAAATCAACATTAATTAACATTGAATAAGAGTAAGGTCCAATGGCCAGGGGGGACAGAAAAAACAAAAAAAAAACTCCAGACGGCTGGAGAAAACAAATAAAATCTGTAGGGATTCCAGACTATGAGACCACCCAGTCCCCTCTGGGCATTCTACCTAACATAAATGAAACAGTCCTCTTTGGATTTAGGGTTCTCACGGAAAGGCTTGATGATGATCATGAGGTTGATTGGTGGCTCTGAAGCTGTGCTGGCAATCAGAAGTTTGCCGGTTCAAGTTCCGTAAACGCCAGAAGTGACACCACTCCATTGGGCCCATGGCCAAGGTCCTTAACCTGCAATTGCTTCATGCTGGATATGACGTGAATCTGATAGATAGATATTTTATTAATCCCAAGGGGAAATTCACATACTCCAGCAGCAAGCAGCATACTGATAAAAAAAAAAATTAAAGAGTGTTAAAAATGTGTATAACAGACAATTACTTTGTATAATGTTAACGTTTACCCTCCACTGGAATTGAAAAGTCTGTCAGTGGAGCAGGAACGGTGACAGCAGTCTGTCGCTGAAGCTGCTCCTCTGTCTGGAGATGATCCTATTCAGTGGATGCAGTGCATAGCACACTACCGTGTAGGAGAGGGTACTCACCACAACCATCTGATAGAACATCTGTAGCATCTTATTGCAGATGTTGAAAGACACCAGCCTTCTAAGGAAGTATAGTCGGCTCTGTCCTTTCTTGCACAGAGCATCAGTATTGGCAGTCCAGTCCAATTTATCATCCAGCTGCACTCCCAGGTATTTATAGGTCTGTACCCTCTGCACACAGTCACCTCTGATGATCACGGGGTCCAGGAGGGGCCTGGGCCTCCTAAAATCCACCACCAGCTCCTTGGTTTTGCTGGTGTTCAGTTGTAGGTGGTTTAAGTCACACCATTTAACAAAGTCTTTGATTAGGTTCCTATACTCCTCCTCCTGCCCACTCCTGATGTAGCCCTTGATAGCAGTGTCGTCAGAGAACTTTTGCACGTGACAGGACTCCGACTCATATTGGAAGTCTGATGTATGTTGGCTGAACAGGACCAGAGAAAGTACAGTCCCCTGCAGCGCCCTGTGTTGCTGACCACAATGTCAGACCTGCACATACTGGGGTCTGTCTGTAAGATAGTCCGTGATCCATGCCACCAGTTATGAATCTACTCCCATTTCTGTCAGCTTGTCCCTAAGGAGCAGAGGTTGGATGGTGTTGAAGGTGCTAGAGAAGTCCAGGCAGTCCTGGATCTCTGGTGAGATTAATTATCGTACAGTTCCCAACAGGTTCTACCAGGATGAACAGGTCTTTATACTGTAGTTGGGACCAAACTAAAATATGAACCCTGGTCCTCCAGGTTGGGGTGTTTTCATTGGTTGAACAACAGTTATGAGCTCAGACAGAGGAAGCAGAGGACGATCGTGCGAGGAGCCTTATCGTAATCGGCCGATGTTAAGAGTGGTGTCTGGCTGAGGTCACTGCTCTAGGTCTGCACACTTTTTGATATATAGAAATGATTTGGATACAAATATAAATAATAAGCTGGATAAGTTTGCAGATGATAGCAAGATAGGTGCATTGGTGGATAATTGAAAATCCATTGAATCATCACAGTGGGACTTGGACAGCATTTAGGCTTTGTGGCAGAAGAAATTTAATGTCATGCCAATAAATGTAAAGTATTACACTGGAGAGGACAGGAGGATATGAAACAAGATGATCCGCTGTGGCAACCCCTAATGGGAGCAGCCGAAAGAAGAAGAAGAAGAAGAAGAAATGTCAAGTATGGCACATAGGAAGTAAAAATGTGAGGTTTGAATACACAATGGGTGGTCTGAAAATCAAAAATACATCTTATGAGAAGGATTTGGGAGTCGTAGTGGACTCTAAGCTATCAACTGTCAGACAATGTTCAGCAGCCATTTAGAAGGCTAACAGAATGTCAGGTTATATAGCGCCTTGATGTGTGCAGTACAAGTCACAGGAGGTTCTGCTCAAGCTTTATAACACACTGGTGAGGCCTCATCTGGAGTACTGGGTGCAGTTTTGGTCTCCAGGCTACAAAAAGGACATAACAGCACTAGAAAGGGTCCAGAGAAGAGCGACTAGGCTGAGTCCAGGGCTACAGGGGATGAGTTATGAGGAAAGATTAAAAGAGCTGAGCCTTTACAGTTTAAGCAAAAGAAGATTAAGAGGAGACCTGACTGAAGTGTTTAAAATTATGAAGGGAATTGGTCCAGTGGATCGAGACAAAAACTTTAAAATGAGTTCATCAAGAACACGGGGACACAGTTGGAAACTTGTTAAGGGGAAATTTCACACAAACATTAAGTTTTTCTTTACACAGAGAACCAGAGACACTTGGAATAAGCAACTAAGTAGTGTGGCAGACAGCAGGACTTTAGGGACCCTCAAAACTCGACTTGATGTTATTTTGGAGGAATTTGGTGCACAGGACTGACGAGTTTTGTTGGGCTGAATGGCCTGTTCTTGTCTCGATTGTTCTGTTCTTCTAATAACCCAGGAATGCATTTTGTAATCAATGTTAAAAGCAAAGCCATTCTTTTCTTTGCCAGAAAGGTCAGATTCTAGCAGGACTGAAGCTGGCGATGTGCCCTCGCGGTGGGCAGCCATTAATATGTCTGCAGTGCTTCCCACTTAAAAAAAAAAAAAAAAAAAAAGCACTCATGCACTGCCGCAGACCCTAAAAGCGTTTCATCCCACCTGCATATGAACCGTCCCTGTGTGAGTGACTGCAAGCGTGATCTGCAATGGCCTCCCGCCAATAACAGCTGCTGCGAGGCTCCACAGTTTGATGAATGGACGTAAAGGTGTTCTGTTTTCAATGTCGCGTTTCTTCTCCTTTCTATTCATTTACAGTAGGTGCTGTATATCTACGTTGATGTTACTTTTGTTTATTTTCTGCTTTATTGTCAATGCCTGTGTTATGTTCCTTATGTTTTGTGGTTGGTTCCCACCTACAAATCACAATACAATACAATACCATTTATTTCTTGTATAGCCCAAAATCAAGCAAGGAGTGCCGTAATGGGCTTCAACAGACCCTTCTTTTGACAGCCCCCCAGTCTTGACTCTCTAAGAAGACAAGAAAAAACTCCAGAAAAAATACCCCTTGTAGGGAAAGAAATAGAAGAAACCTTGGGAAAGGCAATTCAGAGAGAGACCCCCTTTCCAGGTTAATTGGGTGTGCAGTGGGTGTCAAAAAAAAGGGGCTAAATACAATAAAATACACAGAACAGAACACAAGTCATCCTCCAAACAATAAAATAGTGCAACAGTAATAGTACAAATAAAGGGTAAAAGTGCAGATGATATCCCATAATACAATTTGGATTTGTTCAGAGTCCTGGAGACCTCAAGCTGCCTACCCCTACTGGCCATTCCACAGCTGAGTCAGTGCTGGACCAGCCAATCTGATGAAAGGACCCCTCTACCCGACAATTCCTGCAATCCTCCATCAGAGATGACTTTATCATAGACAGGCAGAACAACTTGGTAGGTGGGCAGTGGCACCAAGTGCCACCTTTGAGTACCGAGAAGAGAAACAGAATAGGTGAGGGTTAGTAGCAAATTAGAACCGTCATATTCCTTATGTTTTAGTGCTAATGACTAACAATAGAGATGCATTCTGCACAGTTAACCAGCAGCTCTAGTCAGGGTGTGCTAAACTGAAGTAGTGAGTCTTCAGCTGGGATTTAAAAGCTGAGACCGAAGGGTCATCTCTTATAGTAGCAGGCAGACCACTCCACAGTTTAGGGGCTCTGTAACTAAAAGCTTGACCTCCCACTGTTATTTTATTAATCCTTGGAATCATAAGAAGACCGGCATCTTGAGATCTTAATGTGAGCTCAGGTTTGTAAGTCATGATAAGTTCAGACAAGTAAGCCAGATCTTGGCCATTTAAGGGTTTATATGTTAAAAGGAGGATTTTGAAATCTGCCCTAAACTTAACCAGGAGCCAGTGTAAGGATTTAAGAACTGAAGTGATGTGTTCGTATTTTCTTGTTCTTGTAATAATTCTTGCAGCAGCATTTTGGATTAACTGGAGGCTATATAAAGAACAGTTTGAACATCCAGTGAACACCGCATTGCAGGAGTCAATCCTACTAGAAGTAAATGCAGGAATTAATTTCTCAGAATCCTGTTTATTTAGAAAGCGCCTTAATTTTCCAACATTTTTAAGATGGAAGAAACATGATTTGGACAACTTTGTAATGTGCGCTTTAAATGACATGCTAGAGTCAAAGGTAACTTCGAGATTGTGTGCTGATGCAGTGAAACTAAAGGTAATTCCAACTGAGTTAAATGACGACAAAATATTGTCATCAGCGTCATTCCCTCCAATAATTAACATCTCTGTTTAAAGATAGGTAGTTCTCATCCATCCACTCCTTTAATCCACTAACATATCTAATTAAAGACAACATCAGAGAAACTTCATTTGCTCTTAAAGACAAGTATAACTGAGTGTCATCTGCGTACAACTGAACATTAACATTATGTTTCCTAATGATAGATCCCAGTGGAAGCGTGTAAAGTGAAAGCAGTAAAGGTCCCAGCACTGAGCCCTGCGGGACACCATATTTAACTTCTGTGTATAATGATGGAGTAGTGTCATAAATTTCTATATGTACTGGAATCAATTTTACAAACAAGAACTAAACCAGTGTCACACACGAGCGATTAGGGAGCAGCTAAAGGACCCGACGAGCAGCATGAAACTGCAAGGCAGGGGACGGCTACAGTGTACTAGCCGCTCTCTCTTTATTTCAACAGGAAAGACGAGAAACCCCATCATGAATTCGTCTCCAAAACCCTAACCAGAAGTCCAAGCCGCTTCTGGGTTCCTTTATTCCCTCCGCTCCTGCATTGATGAGGTCACTCCATCCCCAAGATCCTCAGCTCCTCCTTTCCCAGCATTCCCATTTCCATTCCCACCTCATAAAATGTCCGTGCTTCATTATACTCCTTGTCTTTTCTGATCTACTCCATGACTAACCATTTGTTATCTGCAATCAGTGCTTTACAGTATACTGAGACGGAATCCCCAACCCTTAAAGTTGTTTCGGTGTTTTCTTCACACCAGATAAGGACAGTGCCCATGAGCCCAATGTCATTTTCCAGTCTGTGTAGTAAAATAGAATGGTCAACGGTGTCAAATGCTACGCTTAAGTCTAATGACATAAGAGAGAGAGAGGTTACGAGCACGCACTGATACAGTGCATTGCCTCACCCACCACACGACAAACCAACTCAGGATCCTGATTAGGACCCGAGTGCAGCCATGGAATAGGTGACACCTCAGCACCACACCAGTTCAGATGGAAAGGAACCAGTGTGAGGTTTTATATGTTGGCTGGAGTGCCAATTCTGCCACCAACTCCCAAGTTTTTCCCTGCAGGTTGGAGGGCCTACATGCAGGGATGGACGCAGATTAACGTCATACCCAGGACAGGGTAATTGCAGGTGAAGGGTCTTGTTCAAGGGCCCAACAGAGCAGAATCCCTTTTGACATTTACAGGATTCGAACCGGCAACCTTCTGATTGCCAGTGCAGATCCCTAGCCTCATAACCACCACTCCACCTAATGACATAATTACAACATAATCACCTCTGGGAACTGCCCTCATCCTATAAATATGGAGGACCTCCCATTGTTCCCGGCGGTTCATTTTGAATGCGCTTAGGAGTGGTGAGGGTTATAGTGAACTTTCTATGATCTGTTGGAATTTTTGACCTTTCACTCTATATTTCGTCTATTCTTGGTGGTTCGTTTTTGGGACTTCGCTTGGATTGCCGTGTGTTTCAGGCTAATCCTTTCTACATTTTGGTGCTCCAGAACATTTTTGTTCAAAATAAATCTTTCATTTTTTTATAATGATTTTGTGTTTGCTCTTTTATTTAGCTGGAGTTTGGTGGTATACACCCCCTAGTGGGCATTACTGGAACTGCTTTTGTGGTCTTGGAATTCCTAATTCACAAAGGCATTTCACATCTGTGCATGTCGTGATCAACTAAAGTGATGCTTTAGTTTGACTGCTTCAAGTATCATCTGTTCATATTGTAAAGACACCTGGGTGTGAGTGACAAGAAGGATCTGACTGCCCACCTCCACAGCCAAGACTTTAACATTCATTGTACCGATTGGCTAGACAGAGGGACCGAGCTGGGAAAGATGTGCATGTTAGGGTGATAAAGGATAAAGATGGAGACGTACTCACAAGTGAGGAGAGTGTGTTGAGAAGATGGAAAGAGTACTTCAAGAGGCTGATGAATGAAGAGAACGAGAGAGAGAAGAGGTTGGATGATCTGGAGATAGTGAATCAGGAAGGGTAATGGATTAGCAAGGAGGAAGTAAGGACAGCTATGAAGAGGATGAAGAATGGAAAGGTCAGATGACATACCTATGGAAGCATGGAGGTGTTTAGGAGAGATGGCAGTGGCGTTTTTAACCAGATTGTTTAATGGAATCTTGGAAAGTGAGAGGATGCCTGAGGAGCGGAGAAGAAGTGTACTGGTACCGATATTTAAGAATAAGGGGGATGTGCAGGACTGTAGTAACTACAGGGGTGCAAAATTGATGAGCCACAGCATGAAGTTATGGGAAAGAGTAGTGGAAACTAGGTTAAGAAGTGAGATGATGATTAGTGAGCAGCAGTACGGTTTCATGCCAAGAAGGAGCACCACAGAAGCGATGTTTGCTCAGAGGATGTTGATGGAGAAGTTTAGAGAAGACCAGAAGGAGTTGCATCGCGTCTTTGTGGACCTGGAGAACGCATATGACAGGGTGCCTCAAGAGGAGCTGTGGTATTGTATGAGGAAGTCGGGAGAGGCAGAGAAGTACGTAAGAGTTGTACAGGATATGTACGAGGGAAGTGTGACCATGGTGAGGTCTGCGGTAGGAGTGACGGACGCATTCAAGGTGGAGGTGAGATTACATCAGGGATCGGCTCTGAGGCCTTTCTTATTTGCAGTGGTGATGGACAGGTTGACAGACGAGATTAGACAGGAGTCCCTGTGGACTATGATGTTTGCTGATGACATTGTGATCTGTAGCGATAGTAGGGAGCAGGTTGAGGAGACCCTGAAGAGGTGGAGATATGCTCTAGAGAGAGGAGAGGAATGAAGGCCAGTAGGAACACCAAGACAGAATACATGTGTGTCAATGAGAGGGAGGTCAGTGGAATGGTGAGGATACAGGGAGTAGAGTTGGTGAAGGTGGATGAGTTTAAATACTTGGGATCAACAGTACAGAGTAACGGGGATTGTGGAAAAGAGGTGAAGAAGAGAGTGCAGGCAGGGTGGAAAGGGTGGAGAAGAGTGTCAGGAGTCATTTGTGACAGACGGGTATCAGCAAGAGTGAAAGGGAAGGCCTACAGGACGGTAGTGAGACCAGCTATGTTATATGGGTTGGTGGCGGTGGCACTGACCAGAAAGCAGGAGACAGAGCTGGAGGTGGCAGAGTTAAAGATGCTAAGATTTGCATTGTGTATGACGAGGATGGACAGGATTAGAAATGAGGACATTAGAGGGTCAGCTCAGGTTGGACGGTTGGGAGACAAAGTCAGAGAGGCGAGATTGTGTTGGTTTGGACATGTGCAGAGGAGAGATGCTGGGTATATTGGGAGAAGGATGCTAAGGATAGAGCTGCCAGGGAAGAGGAAAAGAGGAAGGCCTAAGAGAAGGTTTATGGATGTGGTGAGAGAGGACATGCAGGTGATGGGTGTAACAGAACAAGATGCAGAGGACAGAAAGATATGGAAGAAGATGATCTGCTGTTGTAACCCCTAATGGGAGCAACCGAAAGAAGAAGTAGTCTGTTAATGCCCCTCTGTTTATACTGTCATCAAGAGCACAGGGACACAGTTGGAAACTTGTGAAGGGTAAATTTCACATGAAAATTAAGAAGTTTTTCTTTACACAAAGAAGGATAGACACGTGGAATAAGTGACCTGTGGTAGACAGTAAGACTAAAGGGACTTTCAAAACTCAGCTTGATCATTTTTTAGAAGTATTAAGTTGCCAGGACTGGCGCGCTTTGGAGGGCTGAATGGCCCGTCCTCATCTGGATTGTTGTAAAGTTCTAAATATTCTTAATTTCATGTTTACGCACAGCCATTCCCCTTATTACTGTACACGCATGCGTTGCTTAGATATATTTGGGGGGCGACCAAAATCTTTTAAATGCTTAAGGCCTCTAAAGGTCTTAAACCGCCCAGTCCAGCCACTGATGGTACAGTAGAAGTGCTCGGGGCGCACATAAGAGCGCATAATAAACACATAATAAGCACATAATAAACGGAACTGACTTGAATTGAACTGAAAAACATGGAGGAGATTGATGGACAACCGGACGACTTGCTGAGAAAACGAGGCGTCAACACTGCAAGGAATCCCCACCTGACTGTCATATCGGCACAGGCGTTGGAGTGGCCGGTGAATTAAAAAGGAAAAAAAAGAACAACAACTTAAAGTTATGCTGAAAACTAATTATCTCAGGAATTAGCGTACGACTCTCGCAAAAAGAGCGATGTCTTTGATGCTTCCTCTGGGGTCCCGCAAAGGATCAAAACTCCTTTGTGCAAATGACAGACATGTCCAGCGGCTTGTGAATGACAGACAGGCAGACACAATTGAATGAGTGAAAGAAACGTCAGTCAAAGCTTTCCCGTAATTTTTAACTCTCACCCAAAACAAATAAAAAAATTACAACGAAGCAGAAACCTCTTAAGAAAACTTTTTTTTTTTTTTGTTATTGTAAATTTAATTTATAACTACCGTCCGTCCATTTTTTCTTAATCAAGTACGAATATACAACGACACGACTAGCACAGCGCGCCAGCAGTAGCCTCCCTTATCCAAGTTGTAATCCCTCATATGGGCAGCAGAGGGCGCATTACGCCTTTCCAAGTCTGAGCTCTGCCGGCTTTGCCGCACTCGGCTGGCTGCTTTGTTTCGGTTCTCTTTGTGTTTTTGATCTTCCCGTCTTCTCACTCGCCATCCAGGGGTCGTTATTCTGGATATCCTTTACTGGAATATGACAAGTTTCGGATATCAAAGCTGACATGTCACGGCACACTTGGCGTTACTTTCATGTGTCCTTGTTTAGGGATACACCGCTGACCCAGACGTCCAGGGGGCTTTTTCGTTTTCATTTGATTGAAAGGTTTTTTTCTTATTTTTCAAATCCGTGTCTTGAATAACTGGCTCGAGATTGTCTGTTTGAAACATCTGTTAGCTTTTTATTACGATAGGGTAGTGCAGTGGGTAGCGGTGCCTCCCTAGTGGAGTTGTCTGCCTGACATTTTGCGCATTCTTCTCGTGTCTACCTCAGTTTTCCTTCTGCATCCCCAAAGACTTGCAAGTTGATTAACTGGAGATCCCGAATAGACAATGTCGAAGTGTGTGTGTGTGTGTGTGTGTGTCTCAACAGTCCATGCGACAAACTGGTGTCCTGTCCAGGGCTGTTCCTTACCTTGAGCCCATGTCATACTTAGGAGTGTAGCACAAAACTCTGGACCCTATACATAAGTAATCTCTGTGGGCCCCTTCCTCATAAAAACAAACTTTTCACTCCATGCTTCAAAACCCACCCACCCAGTGAACCCACCCAGTAGGCTCTGGGTAATTGTTAACTTTTTCCTCCTCACTACGACACCCACGGCCTTGCTGCTCAGATGGGCTCAGACCCGTCAGCTCTGATTTGGACTGTGTGTGCGTTTCAGAATGTCACCTTACAACTCTGCTCTCATGGCACACCCTCTAGTTAACATTTCAAGTCCAAAGTCCTTGGAATGTCTGTGCAGAAGAAAGTGTCAAAGTCAGGGACCCGTTGAGCACTAAGTGTACCTCTTTTGCCAACTCAAATCTGAAAGGGTTAAGCTGAAGGTCCCGGTCCCCTGTGGGCACAATGTGGCACAACCCCATGGTGTTTAGCCCACATTGTTCTCTATATGGGCTCCATATGTAAATCTCAAAGTCAGCAATCCTAGCCCACTCTGCCCACAGGAAGCCCCAAGTTGGCCAACGGGGCCACGAAGGTGACAGGTTACAGCCAGGTGACCCAGTGCAGTGGTGCTCCCCATGTCTCATTGTTATAAAGCACCTTGTGATCCTCATGACTAGCACCATAAAATTATACATTAAACAATTTAAGGGCTGATTCCTGAATTGGTCAAAAACTGGCATGGAATATGAAGGACTAAACACTCTGATCCCCCCACGGCCCCCCCAAAGGTCAAGAGAAAATTCCATTTCCCCTCAGGGATTAATAAAGTACATCAAAATCAAAAGGAGTTGGGGATGCCGTGCACAGTAACTGCCGGGTTTCATTTTTCATCACCCAGCTCCCATCATTCACAATTCGAATTAACGTTGTGCTGATGATAAGAGCTCAGCTGGAATGAAAATCCACAGACGCTGAGGTGTAGGAGAGGGCAGCTACACTCAGCGCCCCACCTGTGGTCTAAATGTGGTACTGCAGCAGAAGAACCTGCCATATGATGGAACGGAGAAGCAGAGCAGCACAGAGCCGCGCAGTCAGACGTCACCACCGGTCTATGGTGGCAGTTCTGGACCAGCAGCTCCATGGCAGATGTCACATTACCTCACTTCTATATTTTGGTCCAGATGTAATTATGCAATTTTCATTATGCTCTAACTTATTAAGTTTATTACATAGAAAATCACCCGAAAAATCACGGACTATCGAGAAGTGTTCGAGCTGACGACATGACAAGAAGCGCCTTCGCGCAGAACTGGAATCGTCCCAACATAAATCAAAGTCATCCAGATGATCTGGGTCTGCATAATTAGATCTGGACCACCCTGTATATTGCATGCTAGCCACACAAACCCTAACTTTAACAAAACCTACCCCTAATCTTTAAATTATACCAATATTTAACCATGTATTCTACACTCTAATCCCACTAACGCCTAACCTTAACAACACTTACGCCTAACGTTACCTCTAATAGGCACCAGAAAGGAAGGATGGATGGGCATCCTGGCTGCAATAAAGGAAGGTTTCACACCCAGCCAGGATGCCATAATGGAAGGACCGGGCTTACCAGCAGCAGGTCATTCCCCCACATGCCAGGTGGCAGTATTCCTCAAGGCTTGACCCAATCGGGATACCCGCAGGGCAGCATGGGAGTCGGAGTCCAGAAACCACTTTGGAGACCACCAGAAGGTGCCGCCAGAGGGTGGACTGCTTTGGTTTCCACACAAACTAAAAGTGCTCCAGACAACTTGGACGGGACACCGGAAGCAGTTCTTGAGTTGACCCTTCAAAGTGAGCCCACTGCCTTATTTACAGTAAATCGAGTCAGAGTTGGCAGGCAGCGGGCAACACTCTATGGGAGGTGGAGGGAGACGATTTGTATTTGTTTATGGTTATTTGAACTGGAACTGAGTTTTTGCCATTATTGTGTCAGTGGTTTGGGGCTCAGTGATGCCCCCTAGGTGGTTACTCCATGTTGTATGTACTACTGGTCTTTAGCTGCTACCCTGGACCTGTGGTGACGTCTGCTCACTTTCTACTGGAGATACGCAGAACCTCACACACTCTATGGACGAAAGCATCAGGCCACCTGACTGTTACACCAACAGCGACTTTAATGACATTGCATTCAGACACATACAGTAGACTTTAATATGTTGCTGGTCCCCCCAGCTTCCACTCTTCTTGGAAGGCTTTCCACAAGGTTTTGTGTTTCTGTAGGAGTTTGTGCCCATTCATTCTGTAGAGCAGGCACTGATGTTGGACGAGGAGGCCTGCCTCGCAATCTCCATTCCAGTTCATCCCAAAGGTGTTCAGTGGGGTTGAGGTCAGGGCTCTGTGTGGTCCAGTGAAGTTCTTCCACACCAAACTCGTCCCACCATGTCTTTATGGACCTCACTGTGAACGGGAGCACATGCTGGAATAGAAAAGGGCCTTCACACAAGTGTTGGAAGCATAGCGTTGTTCACAATGTCTTGATATGCTGAAGCATTAAGATTGCCCTTCACTGGAAGTAAAGGGCCTGAAAAATAGCCCCCCACCATTATCCCACTTCCACCAAACTTCACAGTTGGCACAATACAGTCAGGCAGGCAATGTTCTCCTGGCATCTGCCAAACCCAGACCTTCCCATCTGACTGCCAAACAGAGACGCCTCCATAGAACACATTTCCACTGCTCCACAGTCTGGTGGTGGTCTGCTTTATACCACTCCATCTGACGCCTGGCATTGGCCTTGGTGATGTGAAGTTTGCATGCAGCTGCTCGGCCATAGAAACCCATTCCATGAAGCCCCTGCCGCACAGTTAATGTCAGTGGAAGTTTGGATCTCTTCAGCTATGGAATCAGCAGCGCGTTGGCGACTGTTACCCACTATGCACCTTAGCAGTTGTTGATCCCGCTCATGGCCGAGTTGCTGTTGTTCCTAAATGCTTCCACTTTCCAATATTACCACTTACAGTTGACCTTAGAATATCCAACAGGGATGAAATTTCATGAACCTTTTTTTCATTTCTTATTTCAAAGGTGGCCTCCAATCACAGTACCAGGCTTGAAGTCACTGAGCTCTTCAGAACGACCCCTTTGGTTTCACAAATGTTTGTAAATGGGGACAGCATGGCTTGATTTTATAAAACTATTGTAATGACTCTGATTGAAACACCTGAATTCAATAATTAAGCGGTGAGTCCCAATACGTTTGTCCATATAGTGTACATATAATACATTTCTGATGGAACCAGGGGCATCAGCTTGCCCCAAACACAACACACAGTGAGTCCCGGGTTCAAATAATGGAAGGTTTATTAAACCATTTCTTCCACAAAGTTGCAAAAAGCACAAAGACACACATTTTCTCTCACCACCACCATCACACTGTCCTCCTCCAATTGTGTGTTGCTTCACACCCTCCCAGCTCCGACTCGCCTGGGTAAGGGAGTGCGGTCCCACTTATTATGGACCCGGGAGTACTTCCTGTGCCAGGGTGATTGCCCAATGGAAGCACTTCTGGGTCATGTGAAAACCCATTATAACAGGGAGCCCTCTGGCTGCACCCAGAGACCCCAGCAAGGCTGCTCTGCCAGACTACATTTCCCAGCATGCCCTGCTGGCTTCCCACCGGGCACTGATATCCAGATCTCACTGCCATCTAATATGCGTGAAGAGTGAAAAGCCCCCAGTGATGTCTTTCCTTTCCGGTGGGCTGTCTGTCCGTCCCTTTTTGGTTATTCCTTTTTGGTCTGATCCCTTTCTCCACCCCGGCCAGGATGCCTATCTGCCTGTTAGGAGCCTCCCGTCCGAGTAAGGAACCATCCCCTCTTCTGGCCGGGATGCTCATCCAGCCCATGTGGAATCTACAACATATTAAAGGTCTTTATGGAACAGAAGCACCGTTTGTTTCTTGAATCTTTTTGCAAAGCGAAACATCAATGGTTTCACTGGCAATTTAATTTTGTGCCAATTGTTGAGCTTATCAGGTGTAATGAGCTGTTTTACTGGCGTTCTTGTACTGATTAAGCATATATTAGAGCAGCGTTTCTCAACCTTTAAGTATTTGCGACCCGAGTTTCCATAACAGTTTTAAACATTATTTAATCATTATTTTAATCATTCGTTGAATGCTGCAGGCCAGTTATAGTCAGTTCCCAGTGCAATTTGCCAACACGCCGGAGCTGATCAGTCCGTGCCGTACATTCATTGGGCAGCCAGCTCAGGATGACCACTGGCGCCCCCTAGTGATTCATCCTCACTGTCTCTGGGATTAAGCTGCTGCACTGGACTGGCCTGCCAGCATCAGCGTTGGCCTTTGTGTGTGTGTGTGTGTGCAGCCAGTTCAAGTGCAGTTGGCTCGGTGATTCACTGAATTTCATCAATGGTGTCAGTTGCACCTTCTACATATAATAACAGATTGTTGCAGCAGTTTTAACAGTTTTTACAGTTCATTGGCAGTGTGTAAAATGATCAGTGTTGCAGTAATTGTGATGCTCTGTGCATGAAAAAAATATGTGTTCCATTAAAATTTCACTTTTTCTTGATGAATTTTGACGTTTCCTCAAAAAGTGCAGCAAAAAGTATTGGGGTCCGGGGGGGGGGGGGCGGGGTGTTGCATTAACCTCCAAGTATGTGGCACTTTAAGGGTTAAGAGATAGAGGGAAAATAAAACAGGGCAGAATGTATATCTACACTAATAAAAGGCAAAGCCCTCACTCACTCACTCATCACTAATTTTTCAACTTCCCGTGTAGGTAGAAGGCTGAAATTTGACAGGCTCATTCCTTACAGCTTACTTACAAAAGTTAAGCAGGTTTCATTTCGAAATTCTACGTGTAACGGTCAACAACGTCCGCCATGTTGAACTTTCTTATTCATGGCCCCATCTTCACGAAATTTGGTAGGCGGCTTCCCTGCGCTAACCGAAACCAATGTACATACTTATTTCGGTGGTATGACGCCACTGTCAGCCGCCATATTGAACTTTCCAACGGTCTTTGTTACCTATGGGCCCATCTTCAAGAAATTTGGTGTGCGGGTTCCCAACACTAACTGAATCCTACTTGCATACATATATATGTCCATAGCTAGCAGTTCGGTCGCCGTGTGAAGCGGCGTTGGGTCCCCCATCCCAACGCCTCCCACGTTGTTGGCTGTCTACATATATAAGGCCGTCCGTCGCTCCGGTCTCTTCATTCCCTTCCTTGCTTCGCCACGGTATTCACGTCTCCCTGCTGATAACTACAGCCTTTTTATTTAATCCACAGCTTCTCCGCAAGTTTTATTGTTTGTTTATTACGATTATAGTTATTGTGTAGGTATTTTAGACTTACTTTACATTGTTCAGGTACCCATTTCCTTTATCATACCAACCGTACCCCCATTAACATGTCTATCGAGGTGATCACCATCGATCAAAGAACTGTCACTTACCAAGTGGTTTCCATGCCCGGAGATGGCACCTACCTTTTCCATTCTCTTTGTTACATATTGCACAGCCATATCAGGCTCACTCTTGATATCCGGAGGAACATTGTGTCTTATGTATTGAATGACTGGGACAGGTTCAAGGTGTGGACTGATGACGGTACAGGAGATAATTATACTACACAGGAGCACTAGAAGAGTGAAATGCTTAAGCCCTTCACCTATGGTTCTGCATGTGAGTTGATGGCTGCCGCTGAATTGTTTGGTTGGTGCTTTCAAGTGTACCGAAATGGCCAAATATTTTACACCTTTGGACAACCGCCAATGCCTCTTAAACATCTTAGATTCTCAGGTGACGATTTCAGTAGTGGACACTTTGATGTTTATAAATGTTTAAACTCTCAAAAGCTAGATGTGAAGTTATCGATGAAACCGGTTGTATGCTTACAACGCTTGACAGATGCTGATTGTCACTTCAACACAACAAGTCCAGCAAATACTAACATAGTTGAAACAAACCATGAAACTCAAACCGATTATGACAGCAGCAATCCACGCTGTGAGATTTGAGACAAGATTACTGTTCACATGGCCAACTGTACGTTGCATGATCAAGAGTAAGCTCAGCAAACAGGTTGGTCATATTACAACCGGAGGGCTGAACTGACAACATGGTATACAAAGAGATCCTTAACAAATAATTATTGGTATATTTTCCCTCAGTTTAAAAAGGTTTACTTTTCTTCTTAATAAAAATTTTAAGGCAGTACTTCGCCGCTGCGAAGCGCGGGTATTTTGCTAGTTGTCAATAAAGTTAACCCCATAACTAAAAATAAGTGTGGTTGTGAGTAGTAAACTTAAACAGAGCGGGCTGGGCCAGCCTAATACCTGACAGTGCTCCCTCATTGGTCCATCCTCGGGCTGTGTCAGGTAGATACAGGGATGGGACTGGAGAGAAAAGGGAGGACTGGAGATACACAGAAGTGAGGAGAGGAGAGGGAGGATACGTGGAGTAGAGATGAATGCCCTAAGAGCAGAACAGATAACTTTAGCGGAAGTGAGACAGATACATACAAGAAGACAGCTTTAGCAAAACGCTAAACTGATAGAAGAGAAGTGGCAGCATAACGCTGACGAAGACGAGAAAGTTATAATCTTTTGAAACGTCAAAAAAAAAAGTGGAAAAAGAAACGTATGGCAAAACACTGAGAGAGAGAGAGAGGGAGGGAGAAAACCGAAACTTGATAAACAATTTAGGGCAGTGGTTCTCAACCTGTGGGGCGGGCCCCCCTAGGGGGGTGTGAAGTAACAAAAAGGGGGGTGCGAAGATCAAGAACAAGAATCAAAAATATGAAAAAAACATCTGTTGAAACCAAAACAAATTAACTTAAACTTCATTCTGATACTAGAACAATAAATATAGAGTTAGATAAATGTTGATAAAAGTTAAGTAGGTATAATAAAATATGCATCCACATTTCAAAAAAATGTTAGGGGCGGCGTGATTAAAACTGTTATGAAAACTCGGGTCACAAACACTTAAAGGTTGAGAAACGCTGATTTAGGGGGACGAAAGTGAACGCAAATCCCAAACACAAAGACACCATCAGATAGAAGGAGTCCAGGAGGCAAAGATAGTCGGGAAAACAGGAGATACGGAGCAGGGGTTGACGGGGAATAAATGAAGAGAAAGACGGTAGGATGTCAGCACAACCTACTAATGATTTTTTTTTTTTCCCCGATCCAAGACGGGGTGAGATGAAAGGCCAATGGAGGCACAGAAGGAGGAGGAGATCATTCACCCCAAGGTCTGTGTGTGTGTTTTTTATTGTTCTTTTTATTTGTTACTATTTGTTCATCCCCTGCTCACTTCACTCACCAACTCCCCCGGCCTGCACTATGTGCCAGCCACTTTGTGTCTCTGCCGCTCGTGTGGTGAAGAGGGGGGCTGAATGCACCCCAAGGAGATGCGGTCTCTCCTCCGAAACCCCGTTTTAAAGGTGATACAATGGGAAGCAAATGCAGTTTTTTTTTTACCTCCTCTTTGCTCGATCAGCTTCTGGCTTGCTGCTGCTGCACGGCGCTTTGAACATTTAAAAGCCTGTACACCAGCTGTGCTACTCTTTGTCTTTTATTTCCAGCCCCGGGTGTGGTTAAATCTTTTGGCACAAAGTCTCGCCTTGTGGGACATGAGTTCTTGATATTTTTTAAAATAAGAATAAGAATCTGAAAATCTAACAACATCACATTAAAGTTCGATAAATTCTGAAAAGAATGATTCCAAACATATATATGTAGGTTTTAAATTAAGCCCGATTTAAAGCGTGACATAAAACCGTCACATAAAATCGTTGCACAAAATCGTTGCACTTTCAGGCTTAGGGTTTTATATATATTGTGAGCTGGAGAGCTCTTCGTCGCCCTAAGAAAACCACAACCCCCTGAAACACCGACTACCCTCACATTACTCCTTGTCCGTGTACTATATCGCGTAATATAAGCCTCGCGCGACACTCCGCCGGCTTTAAAAAGCCTCGCGCAGCGCCTGCCTTTTTGGGGGTATTGATTTGTTTTACTTTCTCTCTCTCTCAGATTACTACCTCTGCTCCTGACGCGTATTCATACGAAGAGGAAGGAACTTACCTTTAATTGATAGACGAAACTGACAACTCTGTTAAGGAGCAAGTTTGAAGAGAGAAATGTTTGTTTGCAGTGTTTGAATAAAAAGAATCCTTCTTGTTTCTACGACCTCCTGTGTCTCTGTGCAAATCTGTGACCCAAGCGTGACAATATATATATTTAGAGAGAGAGTAGATTTGGCTTGTGGTGAAACTCAAGTGAAGGGGCCACTACACACCCGAGACACATTTGGGGCCCCCAACACAGTGACTAATTATAGGTACTAACGGTGAGCTCACCAGTATTTTTGAAAGGATGCTATACAGTTTTATAAATAGCTTATCATTTTTGTTTTTTTGTGTTGTGCTGTACACAGTTTTAAAATGCAATGTTTGGTTGTCTGTTGTTGATTTCAAATAAAGAGAAAGATTTTGTTGTGAGCTAAATGGTTAGAGGTGATCGATATTGAAAATGTAAATACAGTGATCCCTCGCTATATCGCGCTTCGACTTTCGTGGCTTCACTCCATCGCGGATTTTAAATGTAAGCATATCTAAATATATATCACGGATTTTTCGCTGGTTCGCGGATTTCTGCGGACAATGGGTCTTTTAATTTATGGTACATGCTTCCTCAGTTTGTTTGCCCAGTTGATTTCATACAAGAGACGCTATTGGCAGATGGCTGAGAAGCTACCCAATCAGAGCACGTATTACGTATTAAATAAAACTCCTCAGTGATATACGGTATGCTTCCCTCGCGGTGCTTCGCACACTTAAAAGCCCGAACAGCAAGTATTGATTTTTGATTGTTTGCTTTTCTCTGTCTCTCTCACTCTCTCTGACATTCTCTGCTCCTGATGGAGGGGGTGTGAGCAGAGGGGCTATTTGCACAGTGGCTGTTTGCTTAGAAGATACGGACGCACCTGTAAAAAATGCTGAAAGACTACCTTCACATTGATCCCTTTCTTGCGGCCGCTTTATCGCGGTGCTTCCACTTAAAAGCCCAACAGCCCTATTGATTTTTGATTGTTTACTTTTCTCTCTCTCTCTCTCTCTGACATTCTCTGCTCCTGACGTGCACTTATTTGAAGAGGAAGATATGTTTCAATTCTTTTAATTGTGAGAAAGAACTGTCATCTCTGTCTTGTAAAGGAGCACAGTTTAAACTTTTGACTAAAGGGTGTTATTTCATGTCTAGAGGTCTCTAATAATGTTAAAAAAACGTATTTAGAAGGTCATAAACAGGTTTTCTATGCTTTAACTGCGAAAATATTAGATTTATAAATAAAGAATCCTACTTCGTGGAAATTCATTTATCACGGTAGAGTCTGGAACGGATTAACCGCAATAAATGAGGGTTTACTGTATTGGGGTGGCGACACCATACTAAAGAACTCAGGGCCTTGCAGACTGCTTAAGAAGGGAGGGCCGTGCAAGGGGGTTACAACAATGTGCTCAGGCGCGGCAGGCAGGCATGACGTGCACATGGTAGCGTAGACGAGTGGTCCTAGGGTGTTGATGGGGGGATTGGCTAGACCTGCATTCAAGTGAAGACTTGTGCGGCTCAGCCGATTTCCTCATTTGGGTTTGCAATTAAAGGCTACGTTTGGTATTCCTCAGTTCACCCACGTGAAAGTGAGTTCTGAAATTAGGCGTCTTCTACAAATTTCACAAAATGTCTCGCCCGCATTGGCAGTTTACAATGGAGGCACAGCGGGGGCATGAAGCCTAAAAATGTACTGAATTTGTCCTTTTTGAGTTTTGATAAATGGAAACAGACCTTCCATGTTTCTGATTCAAAAGGGATCTGCAAATAATGACTTTATTGCATATTCTTGGTACTGTTTTCCTCGAGGTAATGGTACGTTTTTTTCTATTCGCTTGTGTGAGATCTCACATAAATACAGAAGTAAAGTGAAATGAAACCAACTGGAGCACAAGGGGTTTACTGAAAATTTGTGCTTAAGGAGGAACCCACACCTTGGAGAACAAAAGGTTATTGTGGAATAAGGCACGGTAGCCGATGGTCTTCCTTCAAAATGGTTCTTCTTCTTCTTTCAGCTGCTTCCGTTAGAGGTTGCCACAGCAGATCATCTTCTTCCATATCTTTCTGTCCTCTGCATCTTGTTCTATTACACCCATCACCTGCATGTCCTCTCTCATCACATCCATAAACCTTCTCTTAGGCCTTCCTCTTTTCCTCTTCCCTGTCAGATCTATCCTTAGCATCCTTCTCTCATTATACCCAGCTTCTCTCCTCTGCACATGTCCATACCGACGCAATCTTCCCTCTCTGACTTTGTCTTCAAACCATCCAACTTGAGCTGACCCTCTAATGTCCTCATTTCTAATCCTGTCCATCCTCATCACACTCAGTGCAAATCTTAGCATCTTTAACTCTGCCACCTCCAGCTCTGTCTCCTGCTTTCTGGTCAGTGCCACCGTCTCCAACCCATATAACATAGCTGGTCTCACTACCGTCCTGTAGACCTTCCCTTTCACTCTTGCTGATACCCGTCTGTCACAAATTACTCCTAACACTCTTCTCCACCCTTTCCACCCTGCCTGCACTCTCTTTTTCACCTCTCTTCCACAATCCCCGTTACTCTGTACTGTTGATCCCAAGTATTTAAACTCATCCACCTTCGCCAACTCTGCTCCTTGCATCCTCACCATTCCACTGACCTCCCTCTCATTCACACACATGTATTCTGTCTTGTTCCTACTGACCTTCATTCCTCTCCTTTCTAGAGCATATCTCCACCTCTCCAGGGTCTCCTCAACCTGCTCCCTACTATCGCTACAGATCACAATGTCATCAGCAAACATCATAGTCCAGGGGGACTCCTGTCAAATCTCGTCTGTCAACCTGTCCATCACCATTGCAAATAAGAAAGGGCTCAGAGCCGATCCCTGATGTAATCCAATCTCCAAGTTGAATGCATTCATCACTTGTACCACAGACTTCACCATTGTCACACTTCCCTCGTACATATCCTGTACAACTCTTACGTACTTCTCTGCCACTCCCGACTTCCTCATACAATACCACAGTTCCTCTTGAGACACCCTGTCATATTCTTTCTCCAGGTCCACAAAGACACAAAGCAACTCCTCCTGGCCTTCTCTAAACTTCTCCATGAACCTCCTCAGAGCAAACATCACATCTGTGGTGCTCTTTCTTGGCATGAAACCATACTGCTGCTCACTAATCATCACCTCACTTCTTAACCGAGCTTCCACTACTCTTTCCAATAACTTCATGCTGTGGCTCATCAATTTTATCCCCTTGTTATTACTACAGTCCTGCACATCCCCCTTATTCTTAAATATCGGTACCAGTACACTTCTTCTCCGCTCCTCAGGCACCCTCTCATTTTCCAAGATTCCATTAAACAATCTGGTTTAAAACTCCACTGCCATCTCTCCTAAACACCTCCATGCTTCCATAGGTATGTCATCTGGACCAATGGCCTTTCCATTCTTCATCTTCTTCATAGCTGTCCTTACTTCCTCCTTGGTAATCTGTTGCACTTCCTGATTCACTATCTCCACATCATCCAACCTCTTCTCTCTCTCATTCTCTTCATTCATCGGCCTCTCAAAGTACTCTTTCCATCTGCTCAACACACTCTTCCTTCAAAATGGTTGAATCTCATAATATTGGTGCGTCTGCTGTTTAGAATGTCATTCACGAGCCATTTCACAATATGTGTGTAATCGCAAGACGTGGATCAACACTTAATTGAATTCTGACTTGACTTGAAAAATGGATGCATTTGGTAAACTACTAAACTTTTATTTTTCGGTGGTGTCCCATGCCCCATAGCTTCCACTGAAGTGCCAATGTGGGCAAGCTATTTAATTTACAGAAAGCACTAGTGAGTGACATGGAGGACAGATGGCCTCCCGGCAGCATGAACTCTTCGTCAAGATGGAAGGTGTCAAAGGGATGGACAAACAGAAGCTGGAGGCCAGGAGCAGTTCCATCTGCCCTATGTCAGGTGGCAGTTGTCCGCTGGATGACTTCCGGTTTGGACACCCGCAGTGGTTCAATGGAACTGGAATCCAGAAGTGCAACCTTGTTTGATGTCCCTGGGTGCTGCCAGTGGAGGAGTGCCATAGTTCCCAAATAACCCAGAAATGCTCCCCACAAGTCATGCCGAGTCACCAGAAGACGTTCTGGGTCCAGAATAACAGGTTCCCGCTGCCATACCGGGTTGGGAGGCAGCGGGTGACACCCAACTGGAGGTGGAAGGAGAAGAGTTTCTTTGTTTTGTATGGTCATCGGCTGTGCCTCATGGTATAACATGCTTGGTGGATTAAATCCAGGACTGTGTTTGGTATTATTGGGTTTGGGTTTTGGGGACACCCCCTTCTGGTTACACATTTAACTTTAGGGCACAATTCAGTCATTTTCTAACACACTTTGTCTTGAACAGGTCATGGTTGCAGGGGTTGCTGGAGCCTGTCTCAGGTACCATAGGGCACCAGTCCATTGTAGGGCAAACACACACACCAAACACACAGTTAATTTAACGTTGCCAATCGGCATGTCTTCAGACTGTGAGAGGAAACCAGAGCACCCAGAAGGAACCCATGCAGACACGGGGAGAGCATGCAAACTCCACACAGGGAGGACCCAGGATGTAAACCCAGGTCTCCTTACTACATGGCAGTATACCACCGTGCTGCCCTTTAGGACACAATTTGCATGTATACCATGTTTGTGAGGAAACTTGGACTTGAAAAATACCAAACTAATCCTTCAAAATATAAGAGTATAAGAAAGGATATAAGAAGCCAGAGCAGAGAGAGAAAAGGAAGAAAAGGAAAGCGTCAGAACTGTGGGAGAGCCAGAAGTGAGGAGGCAGGGGGTCTCGAAGTGGCCCTGAGTGGTGCAGTGGCGCTGTGGCGAAGTGTCACTTCTGCTGAGTGTCTGACATAGCAGGAGCAACAAAATCGCTCTGAGGGGGTCTCCTCCTCAAGGCCTTTTTGATGGCGGCTGGAGAAACAGAGCACGGCTTGCAGGTGTTCCCCTCTGAAGGCCGAGGGCAGGGTTTGTGGTGCTTCCTGCTGAAGACCAGGAGATAGTGATGGAAACAGAAGCTGAATATAAAGGGTGGTCTGTGTCTGTTGGAGGACAGGAGGCATCATTCTGCCCTGAGACTCAAGTGTGGATTTTAAAAGGACAGATCCTGCATTTTCAACCTGAAGATTTTAGCCATTTTTTTTTGGATTATTGATTGATTCTAACCACCACCAAGTCAAGACAAGTCAAGTTGGGGAGCATGCACTGGTACAGCACTTTGCCGCACCCATTACATGATCAAACAGCTCGGGATCCCCGTTTGCAACCCCCCGGACATACACCCAGTCAAGTCCCACCCTCCAGAAATGACCCTCTATCTGCTGCAGTCAGGTGTTACGTGGGCGACCCCTAGGCCTGGTCCAGCCACTCAGGTCCCCAACAATGAGGATCTTACAAGCTGGATCACCATCGCAACATGGCCGTAGTGTTGTAACTTAAGGTCTCTCACAATGCAGGTCATGTGCCTCATTCGAGACTCCATGAACAACACAAAGTCAAACCAACGGTACCCAAGGATTTTCCGGAAAGACACAGTACCAAAGGAGTCCAGTCTTCATCTCAGGTCACTGGATAGCGTCCATGTCTCACAACCACATAGCAAGACAGGAAGCACCAGAACTCCTTTTGTGGAGATATCGGGAGTGCCACACACCCCTTTCCAGCGACCTCATGACCCCCCATGCTCTCCTAATCCGTCTACTGACTTCATAGGAAGAGTCACCAAAGACATGAATGTCACTGCCAAGGTAAGTAAACCTCTCAACAAGGTCGACATTCTCTCCGCAGACACACTGCTGATGGCCGTGCCTAGGAGGTCATTAAAGGAATCACCACCACTGAACACTGATTTTATTATGGATTATTTATTCACTTATTTATTAAAAGCTGACTGCACTGCACTTTATCTATTGCTTGAATACTGTGAATAAAAGCACTAAGCACTTTGGTTTAGCAACTCTTGTTGTTTATGTGTCCTCATTGTCAATCCATCCTCATTTTATGACTATCGGTGTTCCAGGTTCAAGGAGGTGATGCCAGCTGTGGGAAACCTGGGCGTCACAGGTTTGTGAACATAGTTTGTGCATAGCCAGGATTAGTCCAACGGCACAAGGCCTGCACATGAGAGGAGAACTGGCCTCTAAACTATAATAGCCCGTTGGTCCAAGGGGTACAGAAAGGAAAAATATACAGCGGGTCCAGGTCTCTCTCTGTCCATCAGTTCCATCCAGAAACCACACTGGATCAAATATCGATCAGCTCACAATGTAAGACTGAAAGAGCTACCAAGGCATCTAGCAACACTGGGCACCATGACTTCTAGATAGATAGATGGATAGATAAGGCACTATATAACAGATAGATAGTGTGGACACCAGGGGGCACTCCAGTTCCCCAAACAAAGAGTCTTTTATTGTGGGAAAACTCTTCTTTATGAGCGTTTTTTTACCACTATAGCCACAAGTATAACAAACACCTTGTAGCACACAATAACTCTCTGTCTTTTTCTCTGTCTTTCTCTGTTTGCCACTGCCTCCTCCACTCCTCCATACAAGCTTCATCCCTATTGCTCCCAACTCTGGCTCAATGATGTGAGGTAGGCAATTCCTTTTATTTTAGCCGCCCTGGAAGTGCTCCCGATCTTTGGCACATGTGGTCTATAAGCACTTCCAGTTGAGGTGGAAACCCCATGATGTAGAAGCATGAAGCTCCCCCTGGCAGCCCACATGCAGCCCTCCCAGGGCTGTCCCCAGGAACTGCAATACCTGGCATGCCCTGCAGGCACCCATGTGGGGATCTGAGGCTAAGCTCACTACTATCTACCATCCTAGGGGAGAGAAAGCCCTGGGTTAGCTATCTCCCCTTGTCCTTCAACCCTAAGGGCAACAGATAGATAGATAGATAGATAGATA
>JANRMT010062810.1:20274409-20288754 GCA_026402145.1 Polypterus bichir lapradei | reverse complement strand
ATAGATAGATAGATAGATAGATAGATAGATAGATAGATAGATAGATAGATAGATAGTGTCACACGTGTGCGATTAGGAGGCAGTCAAAGAGCCTAAAGGTGAGTGAAACATCCCAAGATAAGGGGTTGTCACGTGGTACTTACCTGAACTCTCTTTCATCAACAGAAAACAAGAAGAAAAATAATCCTGCAACTTCCGGGTTCCAAAATGGTTGTGATGATGCCACTTCCGGCCAACCTTGATGACGTCACTTCCAGCACCCACAAATCACCTCACTTCCGGCTCATCAGAATGACGTTGTTTCTGGTTCCTTCTACAGCGTCACACCATGCCAACCATTTCCTGTCACATGTTTTTGTTCTGATATATAACTGCCATTTTGTCTCAGTAAATTATTCATTGTATTCCAAGACTTTGAATCACTTCTTTTTTTTCTTATTGTCTGGACGGCAATATAGGGGGACGGTCCCCAAAACTTTGTTTTTGTCTTTGTGACAAATTATTCTACCACAATAGATAGATAGATAGATAGATAGATAGATAGATAGATAGATAGAATGGAAGACACTATATAATAGATAATTTCAATTTTTACAGAAGCTCTTTAAATAAATAAGTACAGTAAATATAAATATACACACACACTTTGGTCTAAACACACACTTGAAAGACTATATAGCAAGAAATTTAAAAAGAACGAAAAGAAAAGTTGTGACTTGGCAGAACTATGCAGAAGTATTGCTGTCGGTTTAAAGATGCCCTCTGTAGTGTTTCCTGACACACTTCTGCTGAATAATTTATTGGCTGAAAGTCCTCAGTGTTAGTGTGTCACAGAGAGGACGTGCAGCTTTGTTCATAATGGCCAGTCTGCCCACACCATCCCTGCTGCTTCAGCAACTCCTACCACGTCAACTAGAATGGCCTATGAGAAGTCCACCTCTGACCATTAGTGTGGCCTGTCCATAACTGAAGACCCAGTAAGGAGACAACTGAGGAAGCTACACACAGGAAAAGCTGCAGGACCAGATGGGGTCAGTACCCGAGTTTTCAAGGCCTGCACTGATCAACTGTGGTGTCCTCTGTCACCTGTTCAGTCTGTCACTAAGGCTCCACAAAGAGTCACTGCTGCAGAAAGCATCCTGCATTGTTCCTGTTCTCTTCACCTAATAACTACAGACCAATGGCATGTACGTCTCACATCTTGAAGACCTTTGAGAGACTGCTCCTGGACTATATGAGTCATCTTGCAGTAGACCACCTGGACCCACTGAAGTTTCTCTATAGGAAAAAGACTGGAGTGAGGGGTGCTATCAATCTACCCTTCTTCACAAGGCTTCTTCTCACCCAGACTAGCAGCACTGTGAGGATGTTGTCTGATTCTTCCAGCACCTTCAGTACCATCCAGCCACCCCTGTTAAGATGTAAACTCAGAGGTCTGAAGGTGGATGGGCCTGTGGTGTCCTGGTAATGTATTGACTGTCAGGCAGACCACAGTTTGTGACACTCAAGGATTGTGTGAGCAACACTGGAGAACCACAAGGAACAGCCCTGGCTTCCTCTCTCTTCACTCTGTACACCTCAAGACTATAAATATAACAGCAGGTCATGTCACATGGAGAAATTTCATAGATGATTCTGCACTTATGGGGGTATTGATAAAGGGAATGAGATGGAGCAGAAGAGTCAGGTAAAAACGTTTGCTTCTTGGTGCAACATGAATTGTCTGCAACTTAACATCAGCAAAACCAAGGAACCCATTTTGACTTTTACCACACTAAGGAGCCTCAATGTCCCGTCACTAGTCAAGGAGTGGATGTAGCGGTGGTGCACTCCTACAACTACTTGGAGGTCCTTGTTAATGACAGGTTGTACTGGTCTCAGAACACAGAGGAACTAAAGACTAAAGGAACCAGGTTGTACCACTACAAATTGTCACATCCACTTAGTTTGCTTCTGCTTTTGGCACATTCAGAACTTTAACTAGGAGAATGTTATTCTAAATTGAGAGAATAAATGTTTGGACCAGTTACTCTGCTTCACCTTGAACTCTTTCTTATAAACCATCTGGGATCCTGAGATAAAAGAATGGAGCTTGTATTTTAACCATGGATGCAATCAACCCTGGTTCATCCTGATGGTGGAGCTATGTCTCTGCAACAAGCTGGTAAGTGTGACTTGAAGAGCAAAGGTTTGGGGTACTCAGGTCTACAAACAGAAAGTCCTAAAGTGAGGACAGGGTCACCCTTGGACTCTATTGTGACAAAACAAATGACACTTTGCAAGAGAAATGCCGTGACTTCCATATTTCTACACTGGTATACCTGGCAGGTATCAGTCACGCAAAGGGATTCACTGGTGTCCCGTGACGTTACATACAGTATATGTGTGTTTTATACCTATGATGGGGTGGAGTGGTGGCTCTGAGGTCGCAATCGGAGCGTTGCCGGTTCGGATTCCGTAAACACCAGAATTGACTCTACTCCATTGAGCCCTGGAACAAAACCCTTAACTCTTTGAGGGCTAAATATGTTTTTCCAAAAAACATAATTTTCTGAAAAGCAATGGCTTCACACAGAAATCAACACAAAACGTCTGTTGCTGCATGCTGTGGCCACCAGTTTGCCAAGAATGTGTGGCAGGCATGCTGCCAGACTGTCTTTGTGTGGTTGGGACAGCAGCAACGGTCACGCTCACAGTGCATTGCAATCTGGTTTTTACCTCTCAAGTGACAGTCCTCCCAGGTGAACAGTGCTGTTGGCATGTCAGCTACATGAACCTGTTCAGCACCACGATTAACTGGGGACCAGTTTGCTAAAGCTGAAACCTCACATTCGCTTTCGATCGCTTGTATCAAAATCAGAGTTCGACAAGTCATAGTCCAATTCAGAGAGAATAGGCAAAACGTCGTTCACAAAGTATTTTGCTTTACACATCCACTTTGATCTCTCGTTAGATGTCAGTGCCATTTTTGCCGTTGTTTGCGCTTTGTTACTCGCAGGAGTGCAGGAAGTCTTACAGTCAAAACCAATGAAGCAAACTTTCCTTATAGCAAAGAGAGTCCAACTAAAACATAATAGTTTGTTTTGTTACAGTTTATAGTTGATTACCATCGTCAACTCCTCCTTTTGACAAAAGTTGACATCAGCCCTAAAAGAGTTAAGCTGCATTTGCTCCTCCCTGGATATGATGTGTGAAAGAAGCCCGGACACAGACATACACTGAGACACACAGAAGTCCAAACACACACTATTTGTTTTTCTCTGCACAACACACACAGTGCACAAACCCCAATAAACTCAGTCCTTCTCTCTTTCTTTCCTATTCTTCTCTTCTGCCGCCTCCTCTCCTCTCCTCGTAAGCTCCGTCCTCTGCCTCCCGACTCCGGCTCCCCGACTGGAGTGAGGCAGTGCCTTTTATAACACATCTGGATGTGCTTGTATCCAGCAGGGGGCATTAGCTCCCTTGTTGGAATGAGTTCTTTTGTAATGGCGGCGTGTTACATAACCCGAATCTATATAGATATGATATTAAAAGGCGATATCCCTCCCTTAGTGATATGGCAGTAAGAAATCACATTGGAGAAATAACTTAGCTTTCTTTAATGACAGCATACGCTGCATAACAGATGAAGGTAACCAATGGCAAGACCTTCAGGAGTGGGGCCCTGATGTGTAGAGTCTGCCATTTTCGCCGCTGCGCTGGAAGGATTTTCCAGATCGGATGACATTATCTTCCATCCATCCGTCGGCTTCAAAGGTGTGCCGGGCAATGTTCCAAGGTTTTATGCTCTTTCTTCATGTGCAGACCCCACTTAGGTGAATCAGGCCACTCCAAAAAGGCTATGGAGGATACAGTTTCATGCTGAGTTTGCAACACAAGAGAGAAATAGTATACATAGTATATAGTATAAATAGTATACAATGGTCATCAGTCTGACTGCACATTTCGCAGTTGTCCCTAACTGTCTTGTCTTTTAATGCTTGCCTAGCAGTTCTTATATGGTGAACCCCTGTGCTCAGTCTGGCTCGGTTTCCACTGTGCATGTGAGTAGAAAAAGGCAGATTTATAAAATATGTTTGTACAGTGGACAGTGATATATTAAACTTATGTTCTGATCACAGTGCTCCAGGTGCTCCGTGATGACCTTCCTCCTGGTGTGGCGGAAGTGTTGCATGGGCACCTGGAAGCACTCCCCCCTGGGTGTACCTGCTTCCTGTTCTTGCAGCACTTCCTGTTGTGACAGAAGTGCTGCAATCCATGTCTCCGGGACTACACTGGCCCCAACAGGGTTGAGCTTCTACTCTCCGATCCCGTGGCCCCCATGCCAACCAGGTCGGCTGCCCTCTCATGTCCTGGGTGGAGTAATTATCCCACTACCTGTCCTTCCACCTTCCAGGCTCCAAAGCTATCCGCCACAGACCTTAACCTTCAAGCAGGTCCTCCAACTTATGAACAAAACCTGGGGGGTTGGTGGAAGGATTGGCACTGCAGCCACCATAAAAAAAAAAAAAAAAACTCACAGTGTTCCAGGGTGGTGCTGAGGTGTCACCCATTGCACTCGGGTCCCAAGCCTGGTGGTTCATCGTGTTGTGGGTGGCAGCAACGTGCTATCAGCACCTGCTCTCAACCTCCTCCTTTGTACCTATGATATTATTAACATCTACAGGTGAAGTGTCTCAGAGGAGCTCAACTAGGATGTCTGGGATCGATGACCTCTACAGACTATACTTTATTTTATACTAGCAAAATACCCGCGCTTCACAGCGGCGAAGTACTGCCTTACAATTTTTATTAAGAAGAAAATTAACCCTTTTTAAACTGAGGGAAAATATACCAATAATTATTTGTTAAGGATCTCTTTGTATACCACATTGTGAGTTCGGCCCTCCGGTTGTAATATGACCAAGCTGTGCGCTGAGCTTACTCTTGAGCATGTAACTTATAGTTGGCCATGTTAACAGTAATCTTGTCTCAAATCTCACAGCGTGGATTGCAGCTGTCATAATCGGTTTGAGGTTCATGGTTTGTTTCAATTACGACAGTATTTGCAGGACTTGTGTTGAAGTGACATTCGGCATCTGTCAAGCATTGTAAGCACACAACCGGTTTCATCGATAACTTCACATCCAGCTTTTGAGAGTTTAAACATTCATAAACATCAAAGTGTCCACTACTGAAATCGTCGCCTGTCAATCTAAGATGTTTAAGAGGCATTGGCGGTTGTCGAAAGGTGTAAAATATTCGGCCATTTTGGTACACTTGAAAGCGACAACCGAACAATTCAGCGGCAGCCATCAACTCACATGCAGAACCATAGGTGAAGGGCTTAAGCATTTCACTCTTCTAGTGCTCCTGTGTAGTATAATTATCTCCTGTACCGTCATCAGTCCACACCTTGAACCTGTCCCAGTCATTCAATACATAAGACACAATGTTCCTCCGGATATCAAGAGTGAGCCTGATATGGCCGTGCAATATGTAACAAAGAGAATGGAAAAGGCAGGTGCCATCTCATGGAAACCACTCGGTAAGTGACAGTTCTTTGATCGATGGTGATCACCTCGATAGACATGTTAATGGGGGTACGGTTGGAATGATAAAGGAAATGGGTACCTGAACAATGTAAAGTAAGTCTAAAATACCTATACAATAACTATAATCGTAATAAACGAACAATAAAACAGCGGAGAAGCCGTGGATTAAATAAAAAGGCTGTAGTTATCAGCAGGGAGACGTGAATCCTGTGGCGAAGCAAATTTCGTGAAGATGGAGCCATAAATAAGAAAGTTCAAAATGGCAGACGTTGTCGACCGTTATTACTGTTACACGTAGAATTTCAAAACGAAACCTGCTTAACATTTGTAAGCAAGCTGTAAGGAATAAGCCTGCCAAATTTCAGCCTTCTACCTACATGGGAAGTTGGAGAATTAGTGATGAGTGAGTGAGTGAGTGAGTGAGGGAGTGAGTGAGTGAGTGAGTGAGGGAGTGAGTGAGTGAGTGAGGGAGTGAGTGAGTGAGTGAGTGAGGGAGTGAGTGAGGGCTTTGCCTTTTATTAGTATAGATCAATCAACCAGTCTATCTGTTGGACAGGACCATTGAGGAGCTGTCCAATACACTTTCAGAAAACTGCTCAGCAATAACATTTTGAGTTTCTTTAGAATGTTGTGTGTTCTTTTCTGATCAATCATTACCTGTCAGTACCTCAGAAAGTGATATAGCGCCTTTCAGGGTGTCTGCATGAGTTTGTGTCAATGTATCAGAAGCTGCGGTTTCTGCACTTCTTACTTGCTCACTCATCTTCTTCGTGCCTAGTGACACACACAAGGCTTGCACATGATGTGGCCATTGCTCTCTGTTCTGGGTGGTCTTCAGCGCAGTTCTCCAGATGAATTAGGTTCCTTCAGCCCTTCCACTGTGGTGTTGCCTCCACATTTTTCTCAGTCTTCCTCACTTTCTTTTTCTTACTTGAGGCCCAGGTTAGTGCTGCACACATGTCTTAGCCACCTCCATTGCAGTTTCTTCAGTATGCTCGTCATGATTTCCAGTTTGTTGATATTGGATACCTCTCTTGCTCTCCATCAGCATGAAGTATAGTGCCTTTCAGCACAGTCTGTGCATAGCACCCATTCCCAGCATGCGAGGGCCTCCACTTAATTTCTAATTGAACTGCCTTGAGAATGAGATAAATGGCGTCCCATCCAGGTGTTGCTCCTGCCTTGTGCTCTATGCTGGCTGTGATCGGCTCCATCACCCCCTCATGTCAGGGCCGGTCTTAGCAGTTTGGGGGCATCAACGCGGTTCAGGAATGTGCAGGCCCCGGATTTACTGACCCCGGATCGGGGGGGGGAGGGTGTCCAGGAGCTCAGGAAGGTGTTCTAATAAAACATCCGGAAAAGAACGATAAAATTTAGGATGAGAAGGGTATCGTGACACACGATGTGAGGGACTGGCACAGAGGGCTACAGTGCCACGGGCATGACAGTGGCTCCAGGCCCACAGCCCGACAAAAAAAAAAAAATTGTAGCCGGGCCGGGGGACCCCCCTCATGGTCAGGGCCCTACGCGGATGCATAGTTCGCATATGCCTAAGAATGTCCCTACTTGTGTCCCTGCTCAGGCTATAGTGGATTTGAAAGATGACTGGATGGAGTGAACGAGATAAGGCCCCCTTTCAGGGCTGACCCTCTAAGGAGGACACCTTCCTGCACAGTATACTGTATGAGTGCCCACATCTTATAGGAAGAAGAGATTTTCGGCCACCCCATCCCCTCTGCACCCGGCAGACTCCCCAGTCCCTGCCAACTAGGCCCCCTGCTACATTTAAACGTGTGTGGGCGCTAGATAGGACATTACAGAATGTGTCCCAGTTAAATATAGATTAATAAATGAATTAGCTCCATAAATAATGGCTGTAATGACATTTTAGCAGACAATAAGTCTGAACACTGTCAGGAAATAGCTGATGTATGAGCTTCACGCCTCAGCGCTTCCTCAAAATGAATAGGCTCGGTAAGATAGCCGGGCCGGCGAGCAGCCCATTTCCTCAAATTATCTACTTGTTGTCAATTTGCACAGCGGCATTACACATGCAAATTGCGCTGCCTGCACAAACACCACTTGGACTTGATAAAAACAAATTAACAAAGGCTACAGAAGGAGGATTTATTTCAGCGGCTCGCACGGGTCAAGCAATCCATGTAGCTGACAATTGTGCGGACCCAATTCTCCTGTAATTATATCGGCAAATGACTCTTTCTAATCTTATTATTATTATTATTATTATTATTTATTATTACTATTATAACACCCCCGCCCCACACACACTCCATAATTAGCTCTATTCATTTCCTCTAAGATTAACTAGTGGGTGTTTCCGCCGTGCCGGGGGACAGGTCCTCAGTTTGTCTTTATTTCTGGGTATTCTGAACAAATCTGTAATTTTGGTGTACTAAAATGCACCCCCAAACCCACCCATACCCCCACCCCCTCCAAACTGCCCATTCCACACATCCACTGGTGAATTAACAGTCCCCAGACCTTGGCGTTTGCCATTAGATATCTCATCCACTTTGTACATACTACGTTAATCTGTGCTAATGAATTCTGCAACCTCTAGCCAGGGCGACATGACTAAAATTATTAGCACTTCCAGGGATCGGCTTTTTCTTTCTTTTTTTTTCTCTTTTCATTTCGAGCTCAATTCAACGGGTTCCAATAAACAGCCTGTCACACTAAGATACCTTATATAATTAGGGGTATAAGATGATTAGTTTATCTGCCGCCGCTTATTCCCTCTTATCCTCCCGAGCGTAAAGTTAACTCTGGGTTTGAAGTTCGGGACTTAATTCTGCCAAACCTTTAAACGTGTGAAGAGTTTGATAGGATGGAGGGAAGTGTTAAAGCAAAGGTGGAAAAAAGAAAAAAAAAAAAGTCGCATCTGAAGCCACCAGGGGAGAAGAAGCCAACGTGACAATGAAAACAAAAGATCTGTCAGCAACGAGCTGAAACTGGGATGTCAAAAATATCTGTTGGGTATTTTATTTCATCCATCCATCCATCCATTATTCAACCCGCTATATCCTATTTTATTTCAGTTCATTTTTTTCCTGGTACAAATATGCATTCAATTTGTGGGTTTTCTATCCCCAGAATTTTGAGGATGACATGATTTTTTTTTTTTTTTTGCTTTATGGGTTAGTATTTTTGTTTTTGTGGAATATCTTGGAATGTCAAAGAGAAGGTGACATCTTCAAGTTGTCACACATGTGTGCATGGGAGACAGTTACAGGCTTGAAGAAATGTGACTAGAGGTTGGCGCTGCGCTCTAACAAGAGATGCCCCTTCAGTCTCAGCTTTCAGATCCCGGCTGAAGATTCACTACTTCAGTTTAGTACACCCTGACTAGAGCTGCTGATTAACTGTGCAGACTGCATCTCTGTTGTTAGTCATTAGCACTAAAACATAAGTAACATAATAGTTATAACTGGATACTAACCCTCACCTATTCTGTTTCTCTTCTTGGTATTCAAATGTGGCACTTGGTGTCACGGCCCACCTGCCAAGTTGTTATGCCTGCCTAAGGTAAAGTCATCTCTGATGGAGGATTGCAGGAATCATCAGGTAGAGGGGTCCTTTCATTGGATTGGCTGGCCCAGCGCTGCCTCAGCTGTGGAATGGCCAATAGGGGGAGGCAGCTTGATGGCCGAGGTCTCCAGATTTCTGAACAAATCCAAATCATATTATGGGATTTCATCTACTGTTAAAGTCCTCCCTGCGTGGAGTTTACATATTCTCCCCGTGTCTGCGTGGGTTTCCTCCCACAGTCCAAAGACATGCAGATTAGGTGCATCGGCCCAGAGGGGACTGGGCCGTCTCTTGGTCTGGAACCCCTACAGATTTTATTTTTTTTTCTCCAGCCTTTGGAGTTTTTTTTTTTTTGTTTTTTCTGTCCACCCTGGCCATCGGACCTTACTTATTCTATGTTAATTAATGTTGACTTATGTTTATTTTTTTATTGTGTCTTTTATTTTTCTATTCATTTTGTAAAGCACTTTGAGCTACATTTTTTTGTATGAAAATGTGCTATATAAATAAATGTTGATTGATTGATTGATTGATCGGCGTTTCTAAATTGTCCCTAGTGTGTGCTCAATGGGATTAAGGTCTGGGAAGTCTCCTGGCCATGGACCCAAAATTTCGATGTTTTGTTCCCCGAGCCACTTAGTTCTCACTTTTGCCTTACGGCCCGGTGCTCCATCATGCGTTCTTGGATAGTTGCGAAAAGTTACTCTCATTAGATGTTTTGGTGCCATTCTGTATTCATGGCTTTGCTCTTAGGCAAAATTGTGAGTGAGCCCACTGCCTTGGCTGAGAAACAACCCCACATGACATGAATGGTCTCAGGATGCTTTACTGTCGGCCTGACACAGGACTGATGGTAGCGCCACTCACCTTTTCTTCTCCGAATGCCCCAAACAATTGGAAAGGGGATTCATCAGAGAAAATGACTTTACCCCAGCAGCCCTCAGCAGTCCAATCTCTGGACCTTTTGTAGAATATCAGTCTATCCCTGCTGTTTTTCTTGAATTCTTTGCTGCCCTTCTTAACACACCAGGCCATCCTCCAAAAGTCTTCAACCTCACCCACACCTGCCTTCTGCCATTCCTGAGCAAGCTCTGCACTGCTGGTGCCCCGATCCCGAGCCATGAATACTGAATGGTACATTAGAACACTCTAGACGAGAACAGGCCATTCAGCCCAACAAAGCTCGCCAGTCCTATCCACTTATTTCCTCCAAGAAAACATCAAGTTGAGTTTTGAAAGTCCCTAAAGACTTACTGTCTACCACACTACTTGGTCGTTTATTCCAAGTGTCTATCGTTCTTTGTGTAAAGAAAAACTTCCTAATGTTTGTGCGAAATTTACCCTTAACAAGTTTCTAACTGTGTCCCCGTGTTCTCGATTAACTTATTTTAAAATACAAGTCTTGATCCACTGTACTAATTCCCTTAATGATTTTAAACACTTCAGTCATGTCACCTCTTAATCTTCTTTTGTTTAAACTTTAAAGGCTCAGCTCTTTTAATATTTCTTCCTAACTCATCCCCTGTAGCCCTGGACTCGGCCTAGTTACTCTTCTCTGGACCTTTTCTTGTGCTGCTGTGTCCTTTTTGTAGCCTGGAGACCAAAACTGGACCCAGTACTCCAGATGAGGCCTCACCAGTGCGTTATAAAGGTTGAGCAGAACCTCCTTGGCCTTGTACTCCACACATCAAGGCGCTATATAACCTGACATTCTGTTAGCCATCTCAATGATTGTAAGAGGCAATCTTAGAAAGTTAAAGCTTTAAATTAACCTTTGTGGAAACCGTACCCCCAGACACAGACAGACCGACACCAGGATGTCCAAAACACACTGTTTTATTTATTTTTCCCACTGCAACCACAATGCCTTCTCTCAGCAACTCTCTTTCTTTTCTTCTTCTTCTTCCTCCTTTCTCTTTCTCTCTCTCTTGACCTCCTTCCTCCTCCTCACAAGCTTCGTCTCCTTCCTCCCAACTCTGGCTCCTCTACTAGAAGGAGGCGGCCCCTTTTATCATGGCCCGGATGAGCCCCAGGTGCTCCCCTTGACGTCACTTCCTGGTGTGGCGGAAGTGCTGCCATCCAGGATTCCCTTACTGTCCGGGCGCCCCCTGGCGGTGGCCACGTCCTCTCAGGAATGTCCCAGGTCCCTCCTTGTGGCCCTCAGATAGGCCCAGGCGGCTGTCCTCTCGTGGCCGAGGAGTAATATTGTCCATGTCGGGGACTATCCAGGCGTCCCGGCCGGGCAGTGTCCCCGGACATCTGTGACACCTTATATTAGTGTTTGCTTAAGTAAAATAGAATGCAATTTCCTTTCATAGCTATAGATTATGGTATAGCCTTATATTATTTTTTATTATAATAGAGAGATATCTCTATATATAAAATTCAACATCTGTCTGTGATTTAGATCGGGTTTTTTTTTCTATAATTTGCTTGAACTTTCCGGTTGATTTTGCGATTTCTCGCATTGTGCTAAGTACCATAGTTCGTGTGCAGGAGTGATATATTCGCACTAATCTGAGACAGAGGCTGCGGACCGAGGGGAGCGGGAAGAGTGATGTTAGGAATGGGGAGCGAGCAGGACCCTCCTCACTCACGCGCCAGCCTCTGTTCGAGTCGCACTATGTCTCACCACGTGTTGGAGCGCACCTTGCCCCTACATAGCTAGAGATACCTGTTTGTTCAACAGCCATTATCATCTACAGGTTGTTAACTAGTAACATTTGACATTTGTGAGAGAGAGATCAGGGCTACGTGTGTTTTAGAGGGTAGCTGCTCATTGGCAGAGATATCATGGCCATGTACTCTTCTCCCTACTTGGCGGACACTCTCCCGTCAGAGCTTAACACAATCAGATACAGTGGCAACGTTTGACGTTGGAGCGCACCTGCCTTCCACTTCACCAGAATTACATTTTTAATTGGCTTTTAAAAAGTTTGTCCTGTTTCACTACTACGTGGGTGGAACCACAGGGGATGGCTAGTTATTATTATTATTATTATTATTATTGTTGTTGTTGTTGTTGTTGTTGTCCCTATCTGGAAAGGGAAGGGTGATCGCCTGGACTGCAGCAACTACAGGGGGATAGCACTGCTCTCGGTGCCAGGCAAGGTCCTTGCTAGGGTGTCCTCAATAGGATCCGTGATCGCTTTCTCACCTACCAGCGACCGGAACAGTCTGGTTTTACGCCTAAGAAGTCTACCATCGACCGCATCCTGGCACTGAGGGTTCTCATGGAGCGCAAACGCGAATATCAGCAGAGTTTCTTTGCAGCCTTTGTCGATTTTCACAAAGCATTCGACTCAGTTGATCGAGCTGCCCTGTGGGACATTCTGGGGGTTCGCGGGATCCCCTCGAAGTTGCTGGATATCATGGCCCGCCTGTACACTGGTACTGTGAGTGCTTTGCAGAGTGGAGGCAGGACCTCTGTGCTTTTCCCAGTTGATTCTGGGGTTCGTCAGGGGTCTGTTTCTGCTCCTAAGAGTACTCTGTTCAGTGCTTGTATGGACTGGGTGTTGGGCAAGGTCGTGGGGTCCAGCGGCTGTGGGGCATCTGTTGGTGAAGAAAGATTCATGGATCTTGACTTTGCTGACATTGCTGTGATCTTCGCAGAGTCAGTGGAGGCTCTGATTGAGGTTCTCGAGAGACTAAGTGAGGAGTCTGAGTGTCTGGGCTTGCGACTGTCCTGATAAAAACCAAGAGCCAGGGCTTTAATGACCTCTTGGGCATGGCCATCGGCAGTGTGTCTGTTTGCGGAGAGAGTGTTGACGTTTACTTACCTCGGCAGTGACATTCAAGTCTCTGGTGACTCTTCCTATGAAGTCCAGTAGACGGATTGGGAGAGCATGGTGGGTCATGAGGTCACTGGAAAGGGGTGTGTGGTGCTCCCGATATCTATGCAAAAGGACGAAGGTCCAAGTCTTTAGAGTTCTGGTGCTCGTAAAATCCTCATTGTTGGGGACTGGACTCCTTCAGTACTGTGTCTCTTTGGAGAATCCTTGGCTACCGTTGGTTTGACTTGATGTTGCTCATGGAGTCCCGAATGAGGCACATTACCTGCATTGTGAGGGAGCACCAGCACTACGGTCATGTGGTGTGATTCCCCAAGGGTGGTCCGGTTCGCAGGACCCTCATTGTCGAGGATCCAAGTGGCTGGACCAGGCCAAGGGGTCGCCCACGAAACACCTGGCTGCGGCAGATATGGGTCATTTCCAGAGGGTGAGACTGGACCGCATGTCTACCTGGTTGGTTGCCAACTGGGACCCTGAGCTGTTTCGCCGTGTGGTGGGTGCTGCAACGTACTGTACCAGTGCATGCTCCCCAACTTGACTTGACTTGACTTGTTGTTGTTGTTTGTGTTATTGTTGGATTATTAACTATATTGTAAACCCCTGCAGCAAAAAAGTTATTGTGTGCCATGTCTGTGAAGATTACTTCAAATCTATTATTTTATAGCTCATAAACTGACAAAAAGGGAAAGTGTCAGAGAAGACAGGCAGAGGCATGTGAAGGACACAGAGGCTGGCTTTTAAAAGTGCCGATGTCTACTTGATCAATATGAAATTGATGAAGTTTATAGTATTTATTACAAATCAACCACGTGTTACATAGCGCTTCTTGGTGAATGATACAATGGAAAAATACAAGTTTTTGAGCTGGGTTAATCTCAGCCACTTTCTCCTGCAACATTTTTACCTGTCGGATTAGAAGAACCACCAACTACGTTTTCCCACTGCGGTCCTAACTTTTGAACGCACGTATGCTCATCCCTGCTTGTTGCTGCTTTCACATACTGTATAGAAGCCTGCGGTTCTTCTGTCATTTCAAAATCTTTCGTTAAATCCTTTCACAAAAACTCAACAGCTGCGTCGTGTCATGAACATCACAGCTCTCATCTCAGCTCAAGGAGAAGAAGTCGACATTTTCCACTGTGCGTTTCAGTTCTAGTAGCAGATTCTCTGTAATTTCTTCAGTCCGTCTTGTAACCGTTCGCCATGAGAGGGACAGTCGATGTTCAAACGCATTCTTCTTCTCTGGGCAGAGGATTGTCGTTGTCTCCGATAAGCACTCTTTAACAAGTTCTCCATCGGAAAGCAGGTTTCTTCTTTTGTTAATTTTGTGAGCTAACGGAGAGCTGGTCTTTACTGTTTCTTCCTTTGCTGTATGAAGCATCGTAAACAGACTTTGCTGTTTTTGTAGGATGGATGGATGGATGGATAGATAGATAGATAGATAGATAGATAGATAGATAGATAGATAGAT
>JANRMT010062810.1:20262080-20273965 GCA_026402145.1 Polypterus bichir lapradei | reverse complement strand
GTATGCAGCAGAGGCGTCCCGGCCGGGCATGGGACCCGGCTGTCCATCACAATAGATAGATAGATAGATAGATAGATAGATAGATAGATAGATAGATAGATAGATAGATAGATAGATAGATAGATTTCACATACTCCAGAAGCAGCATACTGATAAAAAACAATATTAAATTAAAGAGTGATAACAATGCAGGTATAACAGTCTATAATCTTGTGTAGTGTTAGCGTTTACCCGTCCCGGGTGGAATTGAAGAGTCGCACAGTGTGGGGGAAGAACAATCTCAGTCTTAGTCTGTCAGTGGAGCAGGACGGTGACAGCAGTCTGTCGCTGAAGCTGCTCCTCTGTCTGGAGATGATCCTGTTCAGTGGATGCAGTGGATTCTCCATGATTGACAGGAGCCTGCTCAACGCCCGTCGCTCTGCCACGGATGTCAAACTGTCCAGCTCCGTGCCTACAAAGAGCCCGCCTTCCTCACCAGTTTGTCCAGGCGTGAGGTGTCCCTCTTCTTTATGCTGCCTCCCCAGCACATTACCGCATAGAAGAGAGCGCTCGCCACAACCGTCTGATAGAACATCTGCAGCATCTTATTGAAGGAAGGACTCCAGCCTTCTAAGGAAGTATAGTCGGCTCTGACCTTTCTTACACAGAGCATCAGTATTGGCAGTCCAGTCCAATTTAGACAACAGTTCCTCTGCAGTCCTCACCTTCTCCTCTTCAGATACATTTCTGTATATTTCAGCATGCTTGGTCTCAATGTGACAGCTCGAGTTGGAGTCTTTAGTTGCAGCGATGTGCTCTTTGCATACCAAACAGATTGCTTTACTGCTGACATCCGTGAAAAAAATACTTAGGAGTCCAGGATGTGTTGAATGATCTGTTTTCTGCATCAACTTTCATTTTTGACCTCTTTGCACAAAATGCTGATGGGACGCAGATGAACAACATGCGTACTCATCCTGTATTCAGTATTAACCGCATGTGTTCTTCAGGACAAAAAACAACCTGAAGACTCCCTAGCAGTTTACTATACTGGTGAACTTGGAGAGCTGTCAGCTAACTCTTAAGAATTACCAGGGCAGAGGATGCGCACCCACTTGTGTCTGTTGCCCCACTGGCTTTCATAAGAAGACCCTGGTGATACCATATCTTAGCCGTATCGCTGGCATATGAGTCTTATTAACCATTGTGCCGAGAAAATACCTTCCAGATAGACAATGTTTTTAGTGAAAATTTCAAGCCCTGCCTTTCATTGCTGAGGCATTGAGCACCAGCATTTGCTTTATTTCGACGTTGTGTGTTATCATCTGTGTCATTAACGCGGCGTCGTTGTTGCGTAGTGGTATTTGCAGGTCTTTCCTAGTGAGAAGTGAGGTGCATGCAAGTGCAGAAAAACATTTTAAAGTGCTCGCATGCGCCATCTACTGGTTGTGGTTGAGCGTGAGCAGAGCAGACTGCTCCATACACACACACACACACACACACACACACACACACACACACACATAGGTCTTTCATTTATATATGTCTAATAACACGAACAATCTCTGTATTACCCGTTTCTCTCTTGAAGTCTCCCGCAGTTTTATATTCCAGCTTTTTGAATGCAATCTCCCACAATTTCTCATACATATCATTTTTGATCTGCCTTTGCATGGTCACATCTAGCTGGGATGCAGACTGACACACCCTGGTTAAGTACTTGCCATCCGCACATTCCACAGGACAGACAGGATTAGACCACGGGGCCACATTCATAAAATGCCCAGGTTTGGTTTAGAAAAACAGATCCCACCCAAATTTTGCCATCCTATGAGACCACCTAGTTCGCCTAAATGATAGAGCCCACTCAAGCCACCTGAGAGCAGTCCCAGTTAACAGTGGAAGACCAAGCCAGACTCCTCAGATGGGACACTCCTGTCCACTCTTCAAGAACTTGACTGGAAGATTTATTTATCAAAATAGAAAAATACAACAAGAAAGCTCAAAAGAGCAAAAAAGGAGTTAGGGCTCGTTTTTACTTCACGCTCAGAATGTGTACACACACGCATTATGGCTGCCACGTGTTCCCAGCATTCATTTGATGCGTCCTCTGAGCAGGTCCTCAGAAATTAATGCGAGTTGCAGTACCAGTAAAAAGTCGGGGGGCGCAATGTGATAAAAGTCAGAACGTGACGTCAGATTCCCTGTTTACTATCCACATGTGACAGAAAGCCGTTTTGATGATCGATGTGCATGCTTCAATGTTTGATGAATGGTTCAATGTGGTGAAGCAAAATGCCGACATACAAATGCATTCGTGGTGTTTTTATGTTCAAGCATTGCATATTCCCCATCGTAATGACAAGATACATTTTAAAGGTCTCACATACCATCTTCCTTTTTTTTTTTTGCACCTTCACAGCAGCATCAGAATGTACGGTGGCATATTTGAGCGACAGAGAAAAAATTAAGGACACAGTTAAAAGGTGTATTTTGTGACTAAAGTGGAAATTTTGGCTTAAATCTCTAAATGTCCACTTTAACCTTGTAGTTTACTTTATCATTAAAGCAGACCGTTGTAAACATCATCTTAAAACCGACCCAGTTATTAATCACTATGTGCTTCTGGGGCTTCCTCCTGCATTGATAGCAATGGCAAGCAGCATCGCCACACAACACATTAAATGTATGTTATTACAGCTCTCTGCACATTTAGAATCCTTAGATTTATACTTGATATCACTTTTATAATGAAATGTATTGCACTATGCATATTACATTTTACAGATAAATTGTTAACTTTGTTTAAATAATGAATACTGCTAATAATTACACCTATGCGGGCGGCACGGTGTCAGTGCAGTAGTGCTGCTGTCTCACAGGGAGTCACGTCCCTGGTGTTCCCTGCCTGGAGCTGGCATGTTTTCCTGGTGGGTTTCCACAGTGTGCTCCGGTTTCCTTCCAAAGACATGAAGGTTTGGGGATTTGGTGACGCTGAAATGATGCCTGTGTGTGTGTGTGTGTGCGTGCTTGTGTTCAGCCTGAGATGAGCTGATGCCCCGTCCAGGGATTTTGTTTCTGTCTCACTCCCAGTGGTTGCTGGAATGGGCTCATTCCCAGATTGATGGATGGAATCATTAAACATCCTTTTCAAACATATCGTGGCAAGGTGTCCTCAGAATTTATTGAATGTTTCAGGCAATTCACAACACAGCGAAGCCCAACGTTTACTCTCCATGATGATATCTCGCACTGCCACCTGGTGGAACCTTCCAGATTTTCGTATAGCATGTAAAGTATAAACAGTATAAACAGTTCAACACTTGCGTGGCAGTAGGGTCTGCTTTACCACATGTCTCATCACGTGAAGTATAAACCTGGCCTTACTGTGAAGGCAGAATAACTCAAATCAAAACGCAAACAAATATCAGAATCCAAGAATAGAGCAGAAATATATGTCAAAAAACAAAAACTACTCAAGAAAACAATACACTCACAAATGATTCCAAACAACATCATTACTGGACTGCTGGCCCTCACTTCTGACTGGAAATGCACAGCAACTATCTATCTATACTAATAAAAGGCAAAGCCCTCACTGACTGACTGACTCACTCACTGACTCACTCACTGACTCATCACTAATTCTCCAACTTCCCGTGTAGGTAGAAGGCTGAAATTTGGCAGGCTTATTCCTTACAGCTCACTTACAAAAGTTAAGCAGGTTTCATTTTGAAATTCTACACGTAACGGTTATAACGGTCGATAACGGTCGACAACGTCCGCCATGTTGAACTTTCTTATTTATGGCACCATCTTCACGAAATTTGGTAGGCGGCTTCCCTGAGCTAACCGAAAGCGATGTATGTACTTATTTCGATGGTATGATGCCACTATCGGCCGCCATATTGAACTTTCCAACGTCACTAATTTTCCAACTTCCCGTGTAGGTAGAAGGCTGACCCCATCTTCACGAAATTTGGTAGGTGGCTTCCCTGCGCTAACCAAAACTGATGTACGTACTTATTTCGGTGGTATGACGCCACTGTCGGCCGCCATATTGAATTTTCCAAACATCACTTAATTCTCCAACTTCCCGTGTAGGTAGAAGGCTGAAATTTGGCAGGGTCATTCCTTACAGCTTACTTACAAAAGTTAAGCAGGTTTCATTTAGAAATTCTACGCGTAACAGTCAACAATGTCCGCCATGTTGAACTTTCTTATTCATGGCCCCATCTTCACGAAATTTGGTAGGCAGCTCCCCTGCGCTAACCGAAACCAATGTACATACTTATTTCTGTGGTATGACGCCACTGTCAGCCACCATATTGAACTTTACAACATCACTAATTCTCCAACTTCCCGTGTAGGTAGAAGGCTGACATTTGGCAGGCTCATTCCTTACAGCTTACTTACAAAAGTTAAGCAGGTTTCATTTCGAAATTCTACACGTAACAGTCATAACGGTCGATAACGGTCGACAACGTCCGCCATGTTGAACTTTCTTATTTATGGCCCCATCTTCACGAAATTTGGTAGCCGGATTCCCTGCGCTAACCGAAACCAATGTACGTACTTATTTCGATGGTATGACGCCACTGTTGGCCGCCATATTGAACTTTCCAACGTCACTAATTTTCCAACTTCCCGTGTAGGTAGAAGGCTGACCCCATCTTCAAGAAATTTGGTAGGTGGCTTCCCTACGTTAACCAAAACCGATGTACGTACTTATTTCGGTGGTATGACACCACTGTCGACCGCCATATTGAATTTTCTAAACATCACTAATTCTCCAACTTCCCGTGTAGGTAGAAGGCTGAAATTTGGCAGGTCCATTCCTTACAGCTTACTTACAAAAGTTAAGCAGGTTTCATTTCGAAATTCTACGCGTAACGGTCATAACGGTTGACAAGTTTCGCCATGTTCAACTTTCTTATTTATGGCCCCATCTTCATGAAATTTGGTAGGCGGCTTCCCTGCGCTAACCGAAACCAATGTACGTACTTATTTTGGTGGTATGACGCCACTGTCAGCTGCCATATTGAACTTTCCAACTTCCCGTGTAGGTAGAAGGCTGAAATTTGGTACTTATTTCAGTGATATGATGCCACTGTTGGCCGTCATATTGAACTTTTCAACGGTCTTTGTTACTTATGGGCCCATCTTCAAGAAATTTGGTACGCGGGTTCCCAACGCTAACTGAATCGTACTTACGTACATATATACGTCTATAGCCTGCAGCTCGGTCACCGTGTGAGGTGGCGTTTGGTCCCCCATCCCAACACCGCCCACATTGTTGGCTGCCTGCCTATATAAGGCCGTCTGTCGCTCTAGTCTCTATATTCCCTTCCTTGCTTCGCCACGGTATTCACGTCTCCCTGCTGATAACTACAGCCTTTTTATTTAATCCACGGCTTCTCCTCTGTTTTATTGTTCATTTATTACGATTACAGTTATTGTGTAGGTATTTTAGACTTACTTTACATTGTTCAGGTACCCATTTCCTTTATCATTCCTTTATCATTCCAACCGTACCACAATTAACATGTCTATCGAGGTGATCACCATCGATCAAAGAACTGTCACTTACCAAGTGGTTTCCATGCCCGGAGATGGCACCTGCCTTTTCCATTCTCTTTGTTACATATTGCACGGCCATATTAGGCTCACTCTTGATATCCGGAGGAACATTGTGTCTTATGTATTGAATGACTGGGGCAGTTTCAAGGTGTGGACTAATGACGGTACAGGAGATAATTATACTACACAGGAGCACTAGAAGAGTGAAATGCTTAAGTGTACCGAAATGGCCAAATATTTTACACCTTTGGCCAACCGCCAATGCCTCTTAAACATCTTAGATTCACAGGTGACGATTTCAGTAGTGGACACTTTGATGTTTATGAATGTTTAAACTCTCAAAAGCTGGATGTGAAGTTATCAATGAAACTGGTTGTATACTTACAACGCTTGACAGATGCCGAATGTCACTTCAACACAACAAATCCTGCAAATACTAACGTAATTGAAACAAACCATGAAACTCAAACTGATTATGACAGCAGCAATCCAAGCTGTGAGATTTGAGACAAGATTACTGTTCACATGGCCAACTGTATGGTGCATGCTCAAGAGTAAGCTCAGCGCACAGCTCTATCTATCTATCTATCTATCTATCTATCTATCTATCTATCTATCTATCTATCTATCTATCTATCTATCTATCTATCTATCTATTGTGGTCTATGGCCGGCTAATCATCCCTGCCAATACCCCCAGGCCACCAGATAGAGCTCGCCCTGCAACATGGAGGTGCCCCGGATACCAGCAGGGAATCATGGACAATGGTGTTGTCTTCTACAGCCCTGCTGGATACCACAGGGGCCAACAGAGGACGCTGCAGGGAGGCTCAGAGAGTCACATGTGCCCTATAACCCGGAAGTACATCATAGGCAAAGCAACAGCGGAAGTGATGTACTTCCAGGATGAAGAAGAGGACATTTTATCTGACCCGGAAGTGATATGAGGTCACATGGACTGAAGGCTTGAAACACTTCCGGGTCAAGGACTATAAAGGACTCTGAGAAACACCAGAGCGTCTATTATATAGTGCCTTTCATATGTTTTATTTACGTATTAACTGCCTTTTTAATAATAATAGTAATAAGTGTATTATTACTGTATTATAACAACCCTCAGCTTTGTCTTCTGAACCTTATTATTTTTTCTTCCCCAATTTTCTATCGTATGCTCCATGTAAGAACATTTATTTATACAGCACCTTCCAATACAAAGTACAATACAAAGTGCCTTACAAATGGCAGTAAGTAGAAAGAAAGAAAACTATGAATCAAATAAACACATGACATCATTTTTTTAGAAGACCTCGCTTCTTGTGAAATTGTTTTGGTCTGGAGTTCTTTTCAGGAGTTTCCTTTCTTGCTCGCCCCGTTCCTCTTGCTCTTACCAGTCGTCACCTTTGTCTTCCTCAGCCCCTCTTTTTCCATATTTAAGTAAAGCTACCACACCCCCATCCGTCTTCATGTGTGTGCGGACAGTACGCACCGATTCATTTAACAGCGGATTTGCATTGACTGCCTGACTCATTGAGAGATGGAGCCCCCGTGAGTCGATGCTTTGGGACTTATTGTTGTCGGGGGGTTTAAATTGTGCTTTGCTTGACCCGACACTTTCTGTTGATTTTCGTCTCTACTGTTGACTTTGGTTTCTGGTGTTTTGTCAGAAGTTCCCTGGCTGTGATGCTGGGCCGGTGCCCCTGCAGTGTGCAGTGGTCTCCTGTTGTGCTGAGGTGGTCTGCTGTTTTGCACCTTGTGGATTTCAGAAATGACCACATGTGCTGCAGGCTCCTATGGTCTCGGCAACAGAGAAAAACTGTAAGAGGGGTAACTGGCATGAAGTTGGGCTGGGCGTCCAGAGAGAGTGCGCCGACTCTCCAGTCAGGATTTGCCAGACAATCAAAGACAGTGTGTGAGATTACAGATTAGGAAGGATAATGTGCAGAGCACATTGTGAACGCTCATTATTCCTGACATCCTTCTGTGCCATCGCAAAATGAATATCAAGCCACATTTTAAAGAGGCTGGATTAGACTTTTAATTGAATCTGCACTCTCTTCTGCTCCTGACACAGGAAAAAAAAAAAAAAGAATGTTAAAAAATAAAATGAAGATAAAAAGAGATGGCCACCCACAGTACATGACAAACAAAGAAGGGCGCGGAAGGCCCAGTCCACCATGCATAGAAAACGTCAAGCCATCTCCTCGGTTATGTCAGGGTTTTTCCAGGGACGTGTTAAGGGTTCTATAAAGCATTGTCACACGTGAGCGATTAGGGGCTTCACTAAACAATAGCACCCCAGGCAGAGAGGGGGCGCTGTTTGTAACATCCTCCCCTTTCTCTCCTCACAGTTCAGAGGGTCACCAGGCTGGGTGATGAGTGACATCATCCTTGACTGCCACTGAGGAAGCTCTGACTCTTCTGGATTGCTCTCTAAAAACTCCAGTGGTCACCAGAGGTGGCTATTCACTCAGGACACCCGCATGTCGTATTTCGGGGTTCAAATGCTACTTTTTTAGGTCTTTATTGTTTGGTGTTGATTCCGATTCATTTGTTAATGTTACTATTGTTGGTCAGTTAGTTTCTATGTACACATTGTGAACTCCAGGGGGTGCCACCAAGCCCCCCAAACACAAGACACAACCACACCAAGACAGTCCTGGGTACAATTAAACATTTTTTTGTTAAAAAAAATACCTTCTATTATTACAGCACAGCAACACAACCTTCGTCCTTCTTCCTCTTTCTCGACTCATCCCAGCCGAGTGTTGTCCAGCTCCTCTCCCAATTCCAGCTCCCTGCTTTTATCTGTGACCCAGGAGTACGTCCGATCGGATTGGAAGCGATTCCGGGTTGAACAGAAGTCCCTGAAAAATAGGAATTATGGATCCTGGGCAACTCCCCCTCGCCGGCCCCAATGGGGCTGTCCCAAATGAACTACAGATCCCAGCATGCCATGCAGGTGTCTGTGTGGGAATCCTAGCACAGGGAGGCCGCCATTTCACATATTGGGGGAAAAAACATTCACCAGTGCTCCTCTCCACTCTTCGTTCCTTCTGTTGCCCTGGTAAGGGTCTCTGTTCAGTCCTGGCTGGGATGCCAGATCATGTGTACCGTCCATTTTAAGCTAGGGGTGTCTCATGGTGGGGGGGTCACCTGCCCACCATAGTCAAAGGACTGCCATCAGCACTATAAAGGCTGAGGAAAACCCACCGTCCCTAAGGGGTCATTGTGAATGTGCGCGTGGTGGAGGTGAGTTCTCCTGTGTCTATTGCTTTTTCCAATTATTCTGATTTTCTGGCATTTTATGACCCTTTTTTGCTCTGTTTTTTGACTTGCGGGACTTTATATTGGGACTGTGATTGCTTTGGATTGCCTATTTTAAAGAGTTTGCCTCCTGTGCTTTTGTGCGTCTCTGAGTTTATTTTTGTTTAACAGAGCTTTTGGTTAAACTAAACGTGTTTACAAAAAAATCTTCATTGCAAGCCAGGGTTTGACAATATTTCCCCGTCTAGTGGACATTTTGAGTATTTCTTTGGGACGCTGCAATTCAGTTCATAACACAGTGACTGGGGAAGAGAGAAGCTCCAAGTCGGAGGCGGCATTTTTCATTTATTAGGTAAACATTGTCATATGTCACACTCTTTTATGCTTTTTATTTTGAAATCTTTCACTTTACCCTTATTAAACAAGGTTTCCCACCTGGTACCCCAACTCTTTGCTTTCATCATCCATCCATCAATTATCCAACCCGCTATATCCTAACTACAGGGTCACGGGGGTTTGCTGGAGCCAATCCCAGCCAACACAGGGCGCAAGGCAGGAAACAAACCCCAGGCAGGGTGCGCGCACACACACACACACACACACACACACACACGGGACAATTTAGAATCACCAATGCAACTAACCTGCATGTCTTTGGACTGTGGGAGGAAACTCACGCAGACACGGGGAGAACATGCGAACTCCACGCATGGAGGACCCAGGAAGTGAGCCCGGGTCTCCTAACTGCAAGGCAGCAACGCTACCCACTGCGCCACTGTGCCACCCCTTTGCTTTGACCATTTTTATTTATTCTTTCTGTATAAGGACTCCAAAAGCCTTTATAATGAGTGTATGTGAGAGGTGAGGTATGCGCGTAGGTTTTGACTGACTGGCATCCCTGCCAGGGTGGTTTCTGCCTTAATCCCTGTACCCCTGACAGACACCCCTTGCTCTAAGGTCTTGTCTCATCTCCCCTACAGAGAAGAAGATTTGACAACAAAGGGTATTGAATAGGCAGAAGAGAGCTGACGCTTCAAGTTGTTCATTTTCATTCATTCATATTCAAGCCCACAGACTCCAATTCAGGGCCAGGGAAGGCGGAGCCTATCCTGTCAGCACAAGGGAGAGAACAGATTGGACAGGACAGCAGTCCATCACAGGAGCCACTCCCATACACACAAATATAAAGAGGCCAAAGTGTCCATTAACCTAAACTGATGTAGAATGTAAATACATGAACAAAGGGAGAACATTCAAATTCCACACAGACAGGACATTCAAATGCAGGATGCTGGATCCATAATATACAGCAGTTGCCACCTAATACACCAGCTAATATTACCATTTTATAGTGTCACATGCACAAGGCTGGCCTGTCTCACAAACAACAGCAACATTTATTTCTATGGCACGTTTTCATACAAACAATGAGGCTCAAAGTGGTTTACAAAATAAAATAGAAGGAAGTTAACATAAAACATAAACAAACCAGATTAGGTAATAAAATAGATAGAAAGGGACCAATTTGTGTGGTGTATGGGTGAAGGATTCTGACAGACAGAACTTTATTTGTTCCCAGGGGAATATTAGGCTTTTTACAGAAGCTCTTTAGATAAATAAATACATAAAGAGACAGATCGGTAAGTAAGTATATAAATAAATAAATATATACACATACACAAAATGTGGTCTGAACACACACTGCATTGACTATAAAGCAAGAAAATTGAAAAGAAAGAAAAGTTCTGACTTTCTGTTGCACAGCAGCCTGCTTGCTGTTCTCTCCCACCCCCCACAACCCGACATGAATAAATGGAGTTTCTGGACGTCATGTGACATCTCCTGAAGCCCCGCCCCTTTTCTGTGACCATAAAAACCCAGCATTGTTAAGAACTCATGATTTTTGTGCAAGCCAACAGCTGAGTTTACCCACTAAGTTTGGTACAACAGCATTTCAGACCCGACATTCTCACCTGGTAGGTACAATACAAGGAGCTCCCCTGGGAAGAAAACATGAAGGCAGCCTATGCGGGGAAGAAGGCCAGGCGTGTGGAGCCGGTGAGCAAATGGAGGGAGAATAACACCTACCCAGTGCAAGGGCATCATGGACCTTTCAGCCAGAAGTCTCCTCAGGGATGTTGGACTGTCAGGAGACAAACTGAGCAAGGCACCTGAAGAAATCAAATCAGATTTTATTTGTCACATGCAGTACATGCCTCGCAGTAAGGAGACCTGGGTTTGCTTTCCGGGTCCTCACTGCGTGGAGTTTGCATGTTCTCCCCGTGTCTGCGTGGGTTTCCTCCCACAGTCCAAAGACATGCTGGTTAGGTGCAGTGGCGATTCTAAATTGTCCCTAGTGTGTGCTTGGCGTGTGTGTGTGTGTGTGTGCCCTGCAGTGGGCTGGCACCCTGCCCGGGGTTTGTTTCCTGCCTTACGCCCTGTGTTGGCTGGTATTGGCTCCAGCAGAACCCCGTGACCCTGTAGTTAGGATATAGCGGGTTGGAAAATGGACGGATGGACATGCAGTACAATGTGTAGTGAAATGCCTACTTTACAGAAGCTCTTTAAAAATGTAAGTAAATAAATATGATATCAAACAAACAACAACTCCAAAACACACTTTGGTTAAGGAAGATGACTAAGGCTGGGAAAATAAACAGGTCAAACAGGGGGGCATGAAGCAACACTAACAACTATGTCCAGATTTGGAGGCAGCAAGGAGACATCCTTGACCACTGTCAACCCCCAAACACCCTGAGATATTCCTGAATTAGGGGGCAGAATATTTAAGAAGTGTGGCTCCTTGCTGACCATCCTGCAGCTGGTCATATGGCACTTGTGGAAGTGCGAAAGAGCAACAAAGTCTTGCAGGGGCAACATCTACCTGTGTTCATAACTCTCTCACAAGAAAGATAGATAGATAGATAGATAGATAGATAGATAGATAGATAGATAGATAGATAGATAGATAGATAGATATGAAAGGCACTATATAAAGACAGATAGATAGATAGATAGATAGATAGATAGATAGATAGATAGATAGATAGATAGATAGATAGA
>JANRMT010062810.1:20218287-20248957 GCA_026402145.1 Polypterus bichir lapradei | reverse complement strand
GGGAACTACTTTGAAGGGGATAACATTGATGTTTGAAAAAAATAAAAACTTTGGTAAAGAAAAAATCAGTCTCATTACTTTTCTGCCACACCGTATACTAGCTGTACCCCGTGGCTTCGCCCACATAGTAATGAAACAGGACAGACTTTAAAAACCAATAGACACTGGCACTATATCTCTGTTCGAGTCACTCTACCTCTCGCCACATGTTGGAGCGCACCTTGCTTCCACTTAGCTAGCGATACCTGTTTGTTCAACAGACATTATCATCTACAGATTGTTAAGGAGTAATGTTTGATGTTTTTGAGAGAGAGATCAGAGCTACTGTGTTTTAGAGGGTAGCTGCTGATTGGCAGAGATATCACGCCCATGTACTTTTCTCCCCATGCGAGGAACGCTCTCCCGTCAGAGCTGAACACGATCAGATACAGTGGCAAGTTTTGATGTTGGAGCGCACTTACCTTCTGCTTGACCAGAAATACATTTTTTAATTGATTTTTAAAGTTTGTCCTGTTTCACTACTTTGTGGGTGGAGCCATGGGGGAAGGCTAGTTTATTAGAAATTTATATCTCACATTTCTCAGCATTCTGGAACGCAGAAAAAGAAACAAAACAGAAGACCAGCTAATCAAACAATGAGATCAATTTGATGGATCATTACATTATGATCGTGAAACTGGTTGAAACCAAAACCTTTTTAATGCCAAACATTCATCTCAACATTCTCTTATCTGTCACATCTAACTTTTTTTCCTCTGCTCCCTGTGTTGCCCATGCTTCAGCCCCCTACATCAATGCTGGTCTTACAACTGTCTTAAAAATCTCACCTTTAACATTTGCCTCAATTCTTCCATCACACTATACTCCTGATACCTGCTTCCAGTTATTCATCCCACACTGCACTCTGTGGGTTATCTCTGCATGTAATTTTCCATCCTGGACTACCAATGACCCTATATATTTAAATGTATCCACTCCTTTCAGTAGCTGTCCTTGTAGTCTAACTCCTGAATCCTGACCATTATTAAACCTCATGTATTCCACAATCTTCTTCCTATTCATCTTCACTCCTGTCTTCCAAAGCCGTTCCCCATTCTCCCAACTTCCTCTTTTCTGGTGCTAAACAACACAATGTCATCAGCAAAAAACATGCAAGAATGGGATTGGTCTTTAATCCCACGAGTCTGCATATCCATAACCAATCAAAGAGGTAAGGACTCAAAAAAGATTATTGGTGCAGACCTACTGTAATTAGGTTCTTGTCTGTTACACCAACACTGCTTTGTATGAAAATGTTCTAAACAAATAAATATTAATTAGCTAAAATCTTACCTTAGTTTTAACTGCAGTACTTAACATAAAAAATAACATTAATATGTGATAATTAGATTAGATATTTTATTAAATGTAATTAGATTAAATGTGCGATAATTAGATTAGATATTATATTATTTGTAATTAGATTAAATATAAAAACGAAACAACAACGCTATAACCACATTTAAATGTGGCATCCTTTTTTGTACACTAATCAGAAATATTGAAAAGATCCGATGCAAATTCCTAAACATCGCATTGAAGATACGGTCCGCCGAACGTCAGTTTTGTTCTGTAACTTTTTACTGTAACTGAAACTTCAGCACTTAAATTTTAATTAGAAAAGTTTCTCCACACCGCGATCCTTTTGGTTTGCTGCTACAGCGCAGCCATTTCAAGCGGTTTCCACGGAAACGCATATAAGAGGTGGAGTTCCGAATGACTGAATGGCCAATCAAAGTGATGTTAAGTATTGGTCATGTGACAATGATCCGGAAGTAAACTCACGATTCGGCGCTTCATGTGTTTTGGTTTTTATTTGCTGATTTCTGAATTTTGAGAAAGTTTGAGAAGCGTCCAGTTTTTTTTAAATAGTCGACCACTCTTCACTGGGTATAATAGTGGTTACAAGAGTTTAAATGACGAAATGTTAAAACATTTCTGCTGTATGTTTAATATTTTTAATATTGAGCAACATACAGACTGCAGTAAGGGTTTGAGTCGGTACACTTTTGTTCACAAGCGAATCTTTTAATTTTTTTGTCATCTGGATTGACGATGTACAGCGGTTTGCTTCCACCCGGTCTTGAAGCATCCGAGTCAGACCTCAGCGCGGAAGAGGCAGCCGAGGAAAGCGCCGGTGCAGACGGTGAAGGCAAAGCCGTCGCAGATCTAACTAGGACGGTCACAAGACAGGATCAGGAGGAGTCCGGCGAACCGCTAGATGAGTGCTGCCCACGGGGCGTCCCGCTCGGCATGTGGCAAGTAAGTGCCTCGGTGGTAATGTCGGTGAAGTGCTAACGTTACAGAGAAGAAATGGTAGGAGCAGGCGCTGCCTACTGAAGCTAGAAAGTCGAACAGCACAAACAAGTGATTGATCATAATTCTAATGAGGGAATTTAAGGTGGCACCCTTGAAGTGGGGCTTAGTGATTGTTGTATGTCTGTCTGCACGTGTGTTTGAAGCGGGCGTTAATGTTATGTATAAATGTTACTGGCACTATACTAAATAGAGATCGACGGATAACAACTGAGCCTTTTTGTGCCAAATGTGCAGTGTTGCAGCATGATCCCCATTTTTATTTTTGCCATATCTAGATAGTGCACGGTGCAGCTTTATATAAGGTTGTTGTTTGTGTTGCCTCTCTTAGAGCGCTTGTGCTTGTACTCCGGTTTGGTGTCTCGTTGGAGGGTCTCGTCTATTTTGAGCCGATTCTCCCACCCTTCAAAGACTTGCTATGAGGTGGATTGGAGACAGTAAATTGGCTAGGTGCATATGAATGTGCTAATTATTGATTCCTGCCCAGTGTTACTGCGTTCTGCTGTGGTTAGCTAAGATATTTAAAAATAGATGGATGCAGCTTTTTATTCATATGTACGAAATAAATCTGAAAAGTAGTGTACTAGAATCATTACATCTTTCAGGAAACCAATGGCATCCCATACAGCAATGGGCACAAAACAGGAATCTGTCCTCATTGTAGTGCATACAGTATTTATGAATGCACAGTCATGCTGGACTGATTTACAGCGGCCAAATATGTTTGGGTTGGGGAAAAAATGAGAGTACCTGGAAAAAAAAAAAGGCAGGTGGATACTGGGAAAACGTGGACAATTCTCATTGGAACTGTACTTCACGTATTGGATCTGTGTGGTGGTAGCATTAAGCACATCTTCTTCTTTTCACTTTCATGTGGGGTTGCTAGGTATCATTAATCACTGTTCTACCCTAATACAATCTTGAGTAAACAAGATTTTTTGTACTAAAAATAATATTGATAATCATTTTATTTTTATTTTTATTTTTTTTTACAGAAATTCAAAGAGTTACAGACCAAAAAGTCTGAAATGACTGCCTTGAACTCTGTTAAAAGCAAGAGAAGACGACGAAATCGTCACCGGAAAGGTAGTGCTTTAATGTCTTCATAATGCAAATTTCCCCCCCTATGAAAATCTTCTTCAACTGCTAATTAATACCAGTGTGTACTTCCTTTATTAAAATGAGCAAAAAGTTTCCAAATGATTGTATTAAAAAAAAAATTGGGTAGGTACAGCCATATCCATTCATTTCCTGAACCTACTAAAGGGTTGCAGGGAGCTGTAGGCTATTCTAGAAGCATAAGGTGCAAGGCTGGATCCAGCATCTCATGGCATCAAGATCATCATAGGCGAGGCCAAGCCAGGCCAGGCTATATTAATGCACACATCCTCTTATACAGGTCTAAATTGGAGGCACCGATCAACATAACACACTTGACCTTTTGATGTCAAAAATGCTGGAGTGCTTTTGGAGAACTTAGACAGATATGAGGATAAGCTTGATCCCTGAAGCTGTGAGGCAACAGTGGTAACCAGTGTCCCATTACAGTAATCACCCTTTTCATTAGGTAGTCTAGTATCTGTTCATTTCTTAATTGGTATCTACATATATGTTTTGGGGTGGGTGCGTGGGCCTACTTTTGAAGAAAGTATTACATATGTACTTAATCCATTTGAAGGCCCTGACAGGATTGGGTGTAAGACCTGGGTGGGCGTCATGTGCATGCTCTGCTCACTAACACATATGCCCTACACTGGGACACCTTGGATTTGTCCATGTGCAAACTTTATATATTTGAGTTGGGCGATAATCGTGATAACCCTAAATCCTATATAACAATCATTATTTTCATTATCATTTTTTCAGTTTTCAAGAATTAAAGCTGTGCCCATTTTTTTGTATTGCATGTCATTTAAAAATGCTGTTTCTTTTTTCCACATTTGATCAATGTAGCTTTTTCTCGTGCTTCCATGACAGGCGTAGCTGCAGTGCTCATTCAACACTAATTTGTGCTTTTAGATTTAACATGTAAACAATTATTATTTTATATATACAGTCTGTATATACATTTTCCTTGATTGTCCCCACTGCTCAAAATTTAATCACGTCTGAAATGTTTGAATTGTAATTTTAAAGTCTTCCTTTTAAGGTGGTTTACATTCATTTTTCCTTTTGCTGCATTGAACCCCCATGTTAGGGCAGCATAATGTTTGGGACACAGCAACTGCAGGTTTATTAAAGAAGTTGGCCTGTTTGGGACTTTGTCGCATATCCCTTAATAGCAATGACTGCTTGAAGTCTGCAATTCATAGACATCATCAGATGCTGAGGGTCTTCTCTGGTGATGCTCTGCCAAGCCTCTAATGCAGTCATCTTCAGTTCCTGCTTGTTTTTGGGGGCTTGGGCCCATAAGGGGCCTGAGTTGCCTCGAAATCTTGCATATTGTAATCTTTTTAGTTAGCCAGTAAAAGGTGTCAATTTTGCTTGACTTTTCTCTCTCCAGCATATGAAAGGCCTGCTCAATTGGATTTGGGTGATTGGCTTGGCCATTCAAGAATTTTCCATTTTTTAGCTTTGACAAACTCCTACGTTGCCTTAGCAGTATGTTTGGGATAATTATCTTGTTGTAGAATGAAGTGCCGTCCAATAATTATGGAGGAATTTACCGGAACTCGAGCAGATCAGATGTTTCTACACACCAGCATTCCCATCATCAATGAAATGTGGCAGGCATACATGCCCAATGCATAACACCCCCATCACCATGTTTAACAGATGAGGTGGTCTGCTTTGGATCTCGGAAAGTTCCTTTTTATCTCCACACTTTGCTCTTGCCGTCACTCTGAAGTTCATCTTTGTCTTGTCAGTCCACAAGATCTTTTCCCAGAATTCAGCAGGCTCTTTGAAGTTCCTTTTCACAAACTGTAATCTGGCTGTCCTGTTTACAGTGTGGTATGTAGTCATCTGTGGATAGTCGTCTTTGACACACACACACATGTGCATCCTGAAAACTGTCTCTGATCTGTCAGGCAGGTGTTTGGTGCTTTTTCAAAGCTTTGTTCTTTCTTCTTAATAATATTCCACTAAGTTGATTTAGGTTAATGCTAAGGCTTTACCAATGTCTCTTAATAGTTGTATTGTTGTTTATCAATCTCATAATGGCTCCTTTGACTTTCATTGAAACAGCTTTTGTCCTCCTGTTGAACAATGGCAACTACAGACTCTAAAGGAATTAAGCAAGCCGGAGTATCTTATGTTTCCACTAATGAGTGCAGTGAAACACACCTAAGTAATCACAAACAGTTGGCCCACTTCAGCATTTCTACAGGCTTATGGGCTTGCTGCTCTATCGTTGCAGTCACTTTGCCACTCCATTTCCAAGAGAAAAAAAAATATTTGGCAGATCAGTGTTCTGATTGAGGTCATTGATGTTAGGTAGAATGCCTAGAGGGGCCTGGGCGGTCTCGTGACCTCAGAACCCCTGCAGATTTTATTTTTTCTCCAGCCGTCTGGAGTTTTTCTTGTTTTTTCTGTCCTCCCTGGCCATTGGACCTTACTTTTATTCTATGTTAATTATCCATCCATCCATTATCCAACCCGCTATATCCAAACTACAGGGTCACGGGGGGTCTGCTGGAGCCAATCCCAGCCAACACAGGGCGCAAGGCAGGAAACAAACCCTGGGCAGGGCGCCAACCCACCGCAGGGCACACACACACACCCACACACCAAGCACACACTAGGATTGCCAATGCACCTAGCCAGCATGTCTTTGCACTGTGGGAGGAAACTGGAGCACCCGTAGGAAACCTGCCCAGACACGGGGAGAACATGCAAACTCCACGCAGATAGGACCTGGGAAGCGAGCCCAGATCACCTTACTGTGAGGCAGCAGCGCTACCAGTGCGCCACCGTGCCACCTTCTATGTTAATTTGTGTTCCCTAATTTTAATTATTTATTTTGTCTTTTTTTCTCTTTCTTCATCATGTAAAGCACTTTGAGCTACAGTGTTTGTATGAAAATGTGCTATAGAAATACATGTTGTTGTTGTTTTGTGTAGTCCACGTTTCTGCATGTTGGAGAAACAGTTAATACTTGCTCGAAATTAGCTGGTGATGACGAGTGTTATATTAACATCTTTGAATTTACAGTAGAATTACACTAGCAGTAGATGCCCCCATGTCATTTGCCCGTTAACGGTTTGTAAAGGGAAGGTTCCATTTAACTTAAGATGAAATTTAGGATTATGCTTCCTTGTGTTTACTGTAGATTTTCAAGATGAGAGTTAAACTTTTATAACATTGTTTGAAAAACTGAAATATTAAAGTACAACATCAAGGGGTCTAACAATTTTGTGCATGGCGTCCAAAAAAAAAAATCTTTATTCTGAAGTCAATTCAGGAAGCGTAGGCAGCTTGTATTAAAGTGTTTAACCTCCTTAGCGTTACATTTTTTTTTTTCTTGAAAAACCATACAAAAAGCATTGCATTTTTCACTTAAAAATTACACATTTATTAAATCATATCTTTCTACTGAATAATGAGCAAAACACTCAAAGTACAAAGTCAGAAGTGTATAAAGTATAGTAATGATACTAATAATAAAAATATTATGCTAATACTGTATATACTGTCAAAATGTGTCCTTTGTGTGGTTTATCTTGAAGCACGGTGAAATACAGAATCCACCGTCAGTCAGGACAATAGTACTACGATTCCTTGTGGATTTTCTTTTCAGACTGATCAGCTTTTGCACAGCACACTGCACATGTGCGATTTGATATGTGCGTGACTTTCTGATTCATCAGAATCACTTTCGATTTCACTGTCCGTATCAATTCCACCGTCTGAAGACAGATTCTCTTCGTCATCACTGCTTTTATCACCATCAAGAGCGTGCAACACCTGGGCTGCTGAAAAACGTTTCTTACGAGATGCCTTTATGAGGCTAGGAGAAGACGTGTCTGCACCGTTGCCCGGGTAAAACTTGGGCCTGTTGCCCAAGACATGCCCATATCAACACTAAGGCTGTTGCCACTTTTACAGCTCAAGTAATCCTCGGGATCTAACGTTTACGTGAGATGCGTCTGTACGGTAGCCCGAGTGATGCTTAACATCACAGGTTTGTATTACACTGAGTTTGGTTTTAGATCTACATCATCTTGAGTGTTTAGCAGCAGCTTTTACAGTTGTTAAAACACAGCCAGTATTGGTACAATGAAAAGGAGTAAGTAGTGGTCTCTTGGATAATGAAAGAGGAAGTTAGTGCTAAGGTGCTTTAAGAATTACAACAACAACAACATTTATTTATAGAGCACATTTTCATACAAATAGTGTAGCTCAAAGTCCTTTACATGATGAAGAAAGAGAAAAAAGACAAAATAAATAAGAAAAATAAGACAAAACTCATTAACATAAAATAAAGTAAGGTCCGATGGCCAGGGAGGACAGAAAAAACAAAAAAAAACTTCAGACGGCTGGAGAAAAAATAAAATATGCAGGGATTCCAGACCATGAGACCTCCCAGCCCCCTCTGGGCATTCTACCTAACATAAATGATCAGTCTTCATTGTATTCAGGGTTCTCATGGAAGGACTTGATGATGATAGTCATGTGGACTTCTGGCCTTTAATGCATCAATGTATTAACATCATGGTGCTTTGATCAGGTGGTGATGGTGCAGGTCGCCACCACAGAAAACCGTGAAAAGAATAGAAGAGAGAGTAGGAGTTAGTACGGATTTTAGAGCCACCATGAATAGTAATGATAATTAACTGAATATGTAGAGCATCAGAATTAAACTGAAATTAAGTTATGAGAAAACCATGTTAAAGTAATGTGTTTTTTAGCAGTTTTTTAAAGTGCTCCACCGTATCAGCCTGGCGAATTCCTATTGGCAGGCTATTCCAGATTTGAGGTGCATAACAGCAGAAGGCCGCCTCACCACTTCTTTTAAGTTTAGCTCTTGGAATTCTAAGCAGACCCTCATTTGAGGATCTAAGGTTATGATTTGGAATATAAGGTGTCAGACATTCCGGTACATAAGATGGAGCGAGAATATTTAAGGCTTTATAAACCATAAGCAGTACTTTAAAGTCAATTCTGAATGACACAGGTAACCAGTGTAGTGACATCAGAACTGGAGAGTTGTGCTCAGATTTTCTTTTCCTAGTTAGGATTCTAGCAGCTGCATTCTGCACTTGTTGGAAACGATGTACAGGGCACACATACAAGAGCTGCACTGTATTAGAAGTATACTTGTGAATGTTTATTTTACTTATTTTTGTTTTTCTCTTATTTTAGAAATTGAGGCCTGCCCAGAAGTACAGAATCAAACACCGGATAACAGGTACAGAACAGCTTGTCCGCTCAAATGTTGTGTTCTTGAGCATGTTTGCTAATTCAGGGAAGCCTCTCTGATATATAATGTATTTTTTTTTTTACCACCCTTACCTTAGATGTAAAGCACCTTCAGAAAGCATTTACACCCCTTCCCCCCCCTTTTTAAATTCTTTTTTTCCCCCAATCAGACCCCACTCAATACCCCAGAATGGCAAAGAGAAAATAAGCTTTTATACTTTTTTTGTAAACTTATATATATATATATATACCTTAAATATGACATAAACACAATTATTGAGACCCTTTACTGTGTTTTGTTAAGGCTTCTTTGGCATCAATTATGGCCTAAGGTTTTCATGGGTGTGGCGCAATACAGTCTCCACAAGCCTGAGGTTTTCTGCTATTTTTCACTGCAGATCCTCTCAAGCCCTTTCAGGTTGAATAGAGACTGCCGGTGGACTGGTGTTATCGGGTCTTACCAGAGATGTTCGATTGGGTTCAGTTCTGGGCTGTGGTTTGGACTCTTTATAGAGTTGTCCCTAACACATTCTTATGTTGTCTTTGATTTGTGCTTAGGGTCATTGTTCTGTTGAAAGGTGAGTCTTTAGCTCAGTTTGAGGTCTTTAGCCCTCTGGATCAGGTTTTCATTAAGGACATCTCTGTACTTTGCTCTGTTCAGCTTTCCCCGGACTCTGTGCAGCCTGCCAGCCCCTGCCACTGAAAAACAATCCCACAGCATGATTCTGCCACTAGCATGCTTTACCATTAAAATGATATTGTGTAGTGATGAGTGATACCTGGTTTACACCAGGCATGACACTTAGGCTGAACTGCCTGGTCTACATTCTAGGTTTCATCAGACCACTATTTCTCATGGTCTGCAAGCCCTTTAGATCCCTTTTTGCAAACTGCAAGCGGGCTTCCATATGCCATAAAGCCAAGATTAGTGGAGTGTTGTTGTAGGGGTTGTCCTTCTGGTAGTTTCTCCCCTCTCTGGTTCTCTGGAGATCAGCCAGAGTGACCTTCAGGATCTCATTTACCTCTTTCACTATGGCCAAGCTGTAGAAGATGTGAAGGTTATCACCTTCCATATTAAAGGAACTCATGCAGTCTCCTATGGAAAAAGAGCCCTGCTCTGCCTTTTCTTCTTTAGCTCCTCTGTGTTCCATGATCAGTCCAACCTGTTATTGTGGACCACCTCTATATCCACTCCTTGAATAGTGGCCGGTCATAGAGGCTCTTTGGTGCGATGAAAGTTGATAACCAGTTCCTTGGTATTGCTGATGTTAAGATGTAGATAATTCTGTATGCACCAACATACAAAGTCCTCCTCCTGACTCCTCTCGTCTGTCTCATTCCCTTTATCAATACCCCCCATAAATGCAGAATCAGCTGAGAATTTCTGCAAGTGACATGGCCTGGTGTTATATTTATACTCTGAGGTGTACAAAGTGAAGACAATAGGAGACAGAACTGTTCCTTGTAGTGTTGCAGTGTGGGTCACATCCATATCAGAGACACAGTCCTTGAATTTCACAAACTGCAGTCTGCCTGACAGATGGTCCAATATCTAAGACACCATAGGCTTGTCAACCTGCAATTTCTGAGCTTACCCCTTAACATAGATGGCTAGATGGCATTGAAGGCACTGGATAAATAAAAAAACATAATCTTCACAGTGCTCGCAGCTTTGTCCAGGTAAGAATAAGCCTGATGTTTGATATTTACAGGAACTTTCCATCTCTTATTAAAGAGAGAGAGGAAAGAGAAGTTTGGAGCATGCAGTACTGCACATGGCTACACCCACCACATGCCACCTGAGGATCTCAAATTAGGACCCAAGCTCAGCCGTTTATAAAATTAGCAAAATATTCCTACAGTATACAGTAGGGGAAATAAGTATTTGATCCCCTGCTGAATTTTATTGGAGAGAGATCAAATATCAACCAAAAATCCAGAAGAAACACATTACATAACAGTTATAAATTGATTTGCATGTCATTGAACGAAATAAGTATTTGAATCCCTACAACCCAGCCAGAATTCTGGCTTCCACAGATTGACTGTGTGCCACATCAATCAATCAATCAATCAATCAATTCCCGATACTCCTGATCTCAACTCATTATGTGTATAAAGCACACCTGTCCACAGAATCAATTTCTTCCATTCCAACCTCTCCACCACCATGGGCAACACCAAAGCGGTGTCAAAGGACATCAGGGACAAGACCTGCACAAGGCTGGAATGGGCTACAAGACCTTCAGGAAGAAGCTTGGTGAAAAGGTGACAACTGTTGGTGCGATTATTCAGAAATGGGAGAAATATAAAGAGACCATCAATCGCCCTTGGTTTGGAGCTCCATGGGGCGAGGATGATCATGAGAAAGAAGAGGGATCAGCCTAAAACTACACAGGAGGAGCTTGTTATCTGATCTGAAGGCAGTTGGGACCACCACAGTCACCAAGAACACCATTGGTAACGCACTAAGCCGTAATGGATTGAAATCTTGCAGCACCCACAAGATCCCCCTGCTCAAGAAGGCACATGTACAGGCCTGTCTTAAGTTTGCCAGTGAACTTTGTGAACCATCACGGGCCTGTACCCTTCTCATGATCATCCTCACCCCATTAAGCAAGATCTTGCATGGAGCTCCACACCAAGGGTGATTGATGGTCAATTTATATTTCTTCCTTTTCCGAATAATTATAGCAACAGTTGTCACCTTCTCATCAATCTTCTTGCTGATGGTCTTGTAGCCCATTCCAGCCTCGTGCAGGTCTACAGTCTTGTTCTTGATGTCCTTTGACAGCTGTTTGGTCTTGCCTGTGGTGGTGGAGGGGCTGGAATAGAAGAATTGATTCTGTGGACAGGTGTGCTTTATACACATAACGAGTTTAGATCAGGAATGTAATTGACAATCTGTGGGAGCCAGAATTGTGGCTGGGTTGTAGGGGATCAACTACTTATTTCACTCAATGACATTCAAATAAATTTATAACTTTAATATAATATGTTTTTTCTGGATGTGTTTTTTGGTTGATATTCTGTCTCTCTCCATTAAAATGAAACTACCATAAAAATCAGAGGCTGTTCATTTCTTTGTAAGTGAGCAAACTTACCTGTTCAGCAGGTGATCAAATACTTATTTTCCCCATTGTATATGAACAAATGTCAAAACATCACAACAAAATTAGGGGGGGGAATGTTAGGCTTCACTTTCTTTATATATGTGTACAATAGAAAACGTTTTTTTTTCTGTTCGATGTTGCCTTATGAAATAAAATGACACAAAAGAACTTTAAAATCTTGCTTCAAACAAAGACATAGATGGATTTAAAAAATTACTTCAAGTAGATAAACTGAGCCAATATCTACGACTGTGTAACCGGGCCTAGCTGTAGACTGCATTTACTTTATCTGCCAGTGGAATGGCTAATTCACTTATTCCAAAGCTTACACTCTTTTGCTTTCCGATTTTTGATTTCAGAAGTGCTTGACCTCACTGTACGTGTAGCTGAGTACCTCTTCTAACTTGCCTCCTGACTCTGCAAACTCTGACAACAGTGGCCATTTAAAACTTATTTTTGCTTTTCTTTTCAGTAAATACCAGGCTGATTGTGAAACCCACTGGAATGAGTTACAACAGTACTTTGGGGTAAATGATCGTTTTGAGAATTTAGCTTCCAGCAAGTCTCTTCACAAGGTAAATAGCATTTATCTTTTTCTTTTATTGAAAAGAAGAAATGTATATGAATTTTATCATGATGGACGTTCTTTGGCTCCTCATTCAGTACTTGACTAACTAAAAAAACTATTTGTACATTTTTTTCCTCCTTTTCACATTTCTGAAGTCAAACCCAGTGAGTATTGTGAATTGTGCAGTTAATTTTTGTTTGTAGTATTATATACATTATTATTATTGTTATTATTATTACCACCTTCATGCAATACCAGTTTGTGATTTTTTTTTTTTTGTTTTTTTTTTGTTTTTTGGTTAGTCACGGCCAGGGTGGCATGGTGGCGCAGTGGTAGCGCTGCTGCCTTGCAGTAAGGAGACCCAGGTTTGCTTCCCAGGTCCTCCCTGCGTGGAGTTTGCATGTTCTCCCCGTGTCTGCATTGGTTTCCTCTGGATGCTCCGGTTTGCTCTCACAGTCCACAGACATGCAGGTTAGGTGCATTGGCGATCCTAAATTGTCCCTAGTCAGGGGTGTGGAAATCAAATTTTTTTCTACTTGTCCACGGACAAGTAAACTTAGAAAATCCACTTGTCCGGCAGTTAAATTCACTTGCCCATAAACAAATAACAAAAGTGAAAAATAGTTTATTTTTTCTGATCTCTTTTATTGATACCAAAATTGCCTTCCATTTTAAAACTGAAAAAAGTTCTTTCAGGGAGTAGTATTTTGCCACCTTGCTCTAGAACAGGGGTTCTTAAACTCGGTCCTGGGGGGCCACTGTGGCTGCAGATTTTTGTTCCAACCAGATTCCTAATCAGTGACAACATATGCCTCCCCGTCTGTAACCGCGTTAACCGTCAGTAAATATAAGCTAAAAGATATTTTTTCTCATGTGATTCTTGTACCGCCGTAATCACGATGGGAGGGATATTACCTTTTCTGGTATATTACGATATTGTTTAATTATTTATTATGCCACAATTTCAAAAGAACACATTTCCAAGAGAGCTAATGCCTCTTCAGGAAACAGCTATGAATTTAAATGCTTAACTCTCTTTTTATTATATCTCACCCTTTCTCTGTGCAGTTTGCTCCCTTCATTGAATCTTAATAATGACAATTAAAAACAAACAGAGCAGAAACCCAAGCAAACAACACTTGATCGTGAAAGGCTGCAACTAATTTTGCGTCAGCCCCACAAAGTAGTAAATAATGGATTAATTAAACAATAAGAACACCTAGAATGACAATCAAGATGAAAAAACTGTTAAAAAGAAACAAATACATATAACTGCTTAGTACATTTTACTACTTTTTTTTTTTTTTTTACCAAACTTAGTTTTCTAATTTGTATATTTTTCCCCAAAACAGGGAATCTGGGAAACAACAGTCCACTTAATTAGCACAGGAGTCCAATTAAAAACAGAGGCTGGTTGGAACAAAAACCTGCAGCCACAGTGGTCCCCCAGGACCGTGTTTAAGAACCCCTGCTCTAGAACATTATATAAAAGATTCCCTTATCATTTTAACTCACTAATAAACAATGTCTTCATTATAGGTACACTAATTCTGTTTCACATATTACAGTTACATAACAGAACACTGTCCTGATTCATTTTCTGCCATGTTTTTCAGCTTTTGTCTTGCAACATCTTCTCTCCTAAGAATCTTTACCATCTCAGACAGCATGGGCTGAATGCTATTCATTTCTGCTTGAGCTGAACTGCATGGTTCCTGGACTGATTTACCAAAGAAGTAAATATTAGCAATGTTGTCGAGGGAAAAAATAATCGCGTCTAAGTGAAAATTTTTATAGATATTTCATAACATTTGGAAACCGTTAGAATGTTTTCTTCTTTGTTTATAACAAACTTGCATTGTGTGCGTGTGTGTGTGTGCCCTGCCCGATATTTGTTCCTGCCTTATGCCCTGTGTTGGCTGGGATTGGCTCCAGCAGACCCCCATGACCCTGTGTTAGGATATAGCGGGATGGATAATGGCTGGATGGATGGATAGTCATGGCCAGTGCAATGGCACTGGTTGCCTGGCACATGATCCTGTGTCGTATTGAATGTGATGTCATGGACTCAAGCGTGTTTAGGCTAGTGGTGTACAGCATCCCTTATCCATGTTTTTTGGATAAATGAAAATCTCCATTTTAGTAGAGTACTTAGGAAAATAATGTTAGAGTTGGTTAGGACTTTTACTGTCTCCTTCTGATAGCCACAAATTGTATTTTATTGTGATTTTTTTTTTTTTTTTTTTCTTCTGCCAGTGACTCCTCCATATATATTCTCTTGCCACTCTTGTCTACTCTTTTTTGTCTTCTAGATTACAATTTATTTTTTAAACTGTTTTCTGGTAGATGTTATTTTACCATCCAAGCTCACAATATTTTGTTCATAATGATGAAAGAGCAGAAGACGTTATATGATGAGACTGTGGTTTGTTTGATCTTTGTATTCAGGCTACTAGTTGGCATAATTTTTTTTATGTATGCATTACTCTTCTAATTAGACAGGCTCAGCGCATTGTCCATATTTCTAAACTAGCCATCCCCCATGGCTTCGCCCACGTAGTAGTGAAACAGAATGTGAGGAGGGCCCAGCCCAGCTCTTCACTCCTGACGTCACGCTTCACCCTCCCCTCGGCCCGCAGCCACTGTCTCGGATTAGTGTGAATACATCACTCCAGCAAGCGAACTATGATTCTTAGCGCAATGAGAGAAGTCACAAAACAGCCGGAATGTTCAAGCAAATTATAGAAAGAAACCGAATTTAAATCCGTTAAGTAGTTCTCTTGTTCGCTAGCTAAGCGGAGCTAAGGTACACGCCCCCATGCTGGCGTGTTAGTGAGGTTGTCCCCGCCCCCCTCCCCTCGGCCCATTGCATGTATCACGGATTTGCACAAATAAATTGGTACCACAAGCGAACTATGATTGTTAGCACAATAAGAGAAGTCACAAAATCATCCGGAATTTTCAAGCAAATTATAGAAAAAAATGAGATCTAAATCCGTTAAGTAGTTTTCTTGTTTGCTAGCTAAGCGGAGATAAGAAGCGCCTCGAGACTGGCGTGTGAGTGAGGAGGGCACCATCCCCGTCCCCTCGGCCTTCTGCGTGCCTCTCGGATTCGCACAAATAAATCAGTACCGCAAGCGAACTATGATTCATAGCGCGATGAGAGAGGTCTCAAAATCATCCGGAATGGTCATGCAAATTATAGAAAAAAAACGTTAAGTAGTTCTCTAGTGAAAAGCGGACAGACATACAGACAGACAGATGTTGGATTTTATAAATATACAGTATATAGAGATCATGCACCAAGCTGTTTGATTTGACTTCAGTAAGAGCTCTTTGTGTTGTAGTCATTGTGGCTCTAAAGCTCCTATTGTCTATGGCCAGTTGATAATGATGGAAGGGAAACAGAATCTCCAGTTGTAGATGCTGAACAAAGTAAATCTCTAGGGGCACACTTTGTTTAGCATGAAAAAAGAAATGCCAGTTTCCACTGACAAAGCTTAGAACACCTAGGTCCTGCTCATTCTCGTCACCACAATGGCATTGCCCCCCATATGTCATCTTACACCCTGGGTTATCAGGCTTGGCACCAAGAGTGGATCTCTGTTCCAGGCAAGGTTGTTTTTCATTAACTCGAGTCTTTAATGAGCATTTTTAATAGATTGTCTTTTTGACAAAGAACAATGGAAATAATATTATTGGGACTGCTGGAATTAAGAATGTATGGTCTAAAGCAAATTAATGCTAATGTCTGAGAAGCATCCGGGTGTGCTCAGGACTAGATGGGCATCACTGGACACAGTAGTCCATGCGGATGCACCTTCTTTGGGCATTCATTGAAAAGGCATGTGCATTAATCCAGACGTATCCTCATTTATAACAAACATTTTGCTAGAATTAATTGTAATAATCATCTGCAATAGTGTATTTAATATTTATAATAATATTATTAAATAATATTATTAATAATAATAATAATATTTAACACACTTCTGGCATTGATAAAGAAACTAGGACAATAATGTTTCTGTCAGCAGATAAGTCAGGTCTATTAAATGATCCGTTTATTGAACGATGCATCCAGCCAGGATGATTTCTACGATCGTATTGTTTTAATTCATCCACTAATTTTAATATTTTTACGTTTTTTTAAATATGTTATTTCCTTTTCTGTTTTGGGAGGTCATCTAAATTAAAAAGTAATAGAAGGCTGCTGCCAGCTACCCAATTATACTGTTGCAGCCTGAAGCTGCACAAAGAAGCGTCTGAATTCAGCGGCATCAGAGAACAGAATCTCACACTAATTATTTCCTGTTTAATACTGCTGGTTTGCATAGTGTATGAAGGTGCATATACAGCGATGTGAAAAAGTAAGTACGCCCCGTGAAAAGGTGTATGTTCTTCAACATGTTTTTGTTTATCATCAACAATATTGATAAATATGACCTTATTAAATATCAATAAAAATGATTCTTTACAGTCATTCAGCAAAATGTCAGAAATGAAATTGCTGCTAAGGGTAGAAAAATAAGTACATCCCTAGCTTCAAAAGCTCATGTTGTCCCCATCTGGCAGAAATAACTTACTGCCGACATTTCTTGTAATTGTTTGTCAGTCTTCAACGTTGATTTGGATAAATTTCTACTTACTACTCCTTGTGTGACGTTCAAAGGCTTTCCTCCATGTGATTCCTGCATCAGTTCCACCCACAGCATTTTCTTGGCTTTGACTTGGTAATTTTGGTAACACTCTATTTAATAACACTCAGATTCCACGGTGTGAGTTGCTCTTTTCTTTGCATTGCTTGTGTGCTTTTGGTCATTGTTCTGTTACAAAGTCCACTTGTGAATTTCCCCTTGGGATTAATAAAGTATCTATCTATCTATCTATCAACTTCATATTTTTGACAGATGGCGTCATGATTTCCTTAAGGACTCCCTGATACAATGTGCACTTTGTGGCTGTCTCTATGATGGTGCATTGACTAGGCCCTGATGCAAGAAAGGGACTCTTTCCACACAAGAATATTCCAGTTATGATTGATTTGAATTGTACAGAAAGGTTGATTACCACCTTCTATTAATATTGTTGAAATAATCTATTTGTCAAAAAAATTAAAAATTAGACAAACTCAGGAGCATTTGTGAATACTTGCCAAACCCCAAAATGACCTAAGGAACAGAAAAGATACACACAAGGATGTTTTAATTACACTTAACTACTAGGGGGCTCTGCCCCCTGTTCGCTTCGCTCGCCCACCCCCGGGTTTGGTTAACCGGATATACAATTTAAAGAGATTGTTACTTTCATGGGAATTGTTACATATGCATTATTTTCACTTTTACTTTAAAACTTTTGTAAAAACAATACTTGTCCTTTATTTCTGGCCCCGTTCGTTGTTAAATCTCTTTCTCGCAGGACGTATAACGCTGCTCGCGTTGTGAAGGGGGGCGGGTGGCGGCTTTACACATGCTAAGGAGATGCCGTCGGATCATCTGCTGTCTTTCTGCTGCTGCTGCTGGCGAGCTACGAGTTCTTTTTGTCGCACTGCATGTCGATCATTTAAAAGCCTGAACAGCAGCTGTATTTTTGCCACTTCGTGTCTCTGCCGCTCACATTGTGAAGGGGGGGCTGAACGCATGCTAAGGAGTTGCAGTCGGATCATCTGCTGGCAAGCTGCGTGTTCTGCTTGTCGCTTATTGTTGTTTTAAGAGCTGGGAGCACATGATGTCCGTCTGCCAAAAGCATTCCAACAACTGCTTGGTTAGATGTCCGTGAACTTGTTTTTAATGTGGTCTCACTGCCTTGTCTTGTGTGATGTTAAAGTGTCTCTCGCGGGACGTCAAATTGTCTTCTGAGATCCCGTCTCGTCTCCTTTTTATAATAGAAAGTACACAAGAAATTATTAAAATAAGGAGTAGACAATATGTTGCATTAAGAATGGAGATAACCTAGGCCTTGGTAGGACTTTCCTAAACAGGTTAATTACATATGTAAAGTCAACAGTGGGTTACACAGACACACTACTCTAAATGCTACCTTCATGGCCAAAGGAACAAAAAAATACAGACAAGGATGTTTTAATTACACTTAAATAAAGTTGAGCTTATGACTGTTCTTTGTCTCCCAACTCCAAGTACACCTGCACTAAAACCAGAAGAAGCCTTTAAAATGCTTCAGAAACCTGTTCTGTGTTGAAATTGTGACCCGCTTCTGGGGTCAGGAATGCTGTTTTGAACTAATGTGGCATCCTTTCATTCCTAACACATTACCCAGTCCATAGCAGTAGAGATAGCCAGCAGGATTTTTTTCTCCCATTGAGATTTGATGTGTTTTCAACGTGTTCCTTTAATTCTTTTGAGAAGTTTATAATAACCATACTGTATATCATGTATGAATTATTAAATGATATACAGTATTTATAATGTGATCAGCGGGGCTCCCTCCCCCAACTTCCCATATATACGCCAGGCTATAAACACATCGATTCGCTTAAATGGGTAGTGCAAAAGAATTGAATCAGTAAAGTAAATCGAAATGCCACACCTTTATGATCCCAGTATTGGAGAAAATGCCAGCTCCTCTCTCACAACACAACCATCCATCTTGCTGTGTAGATTTGCCTCTGATTTCAACTTGACTGATTCTTTTCGTATGTTAAATCCCTCAAGTAAAATATTTTGCTCTTGTCCTGTCTGCACCATTCTGGCTCAGGATTAGACTACATTTTTATTTCTAAATTTCCCTCTTCCCTGTTAAAGTGTCTCTTGAAACAGCCAGTCCTCTCAGATCACTGTTGCACAACAATGAAAATTGACTTCCCCATGCTGTCATTTTGTGACTTCTGTTGGAGGTTTAATGGTTTTCTTATTCGGAATATAGTATTTTATGAAACCCTTGTCACTCAGCTTGAAAATTGTATAAATATTAGCTCTAGTTCTTATTTTGATGACCTTGTCTATGTGTGGATGGCTATAAAAGATTTTATTTGTGGCTTCACAATTGGAGATTCTAGAAATCTGTTTCTTGCATGCAGTCAAACATTCTTGAATTCTTGCTTTCCCTTGTGCTTCATGTCTGGACCCTAAGCTTTTTGATAGATAGATGGATACTTTATTAGCCCCCAAGGGGAAATTCACAAATTTATCTTGGGCTTATGGTCTAAACTCCATACTGCTGCTGCAGAAACCTGAATTTGAATTTGTTGCACTTTGGGTTGATATTATGTGTCAGGATCTATACCTAGAAAGTTACTGGTGTTGAAATTACAGAAATAGATGGTATGGGCATCAGTTTCGTCTATTAAAAATAAACACAGGACTTTCACTCACAATCCTCTGTATATAAATAACTGCTTTCTAGGATTTTATTCTGAATTAGGTATTGAAAGAATTATAGTTATCTAAATTCTTGTTTCTTGTCTCTTACTAGGCTTTTGACAGATGATGCCGCTGCATTGTATTCCCTAGATAACTCATTGGAACTTAAGGAGGTTCTAGACTCCTTGAGTTCTGGAAAATTTGTTCCGGTCAGATGGTTGGCCTCCTGAGGTCCTTTCTGACTTTTTGATTTAACTAGAACCCCCTTATATACAGATGCTAAACTCTTCTATTTCCTCGTCCAATTCAACCTCTCACTTAATTCGGCATTGATCACCCTCATCTTAAAACACTGGAAAGAGCCATCTGACTGCTCTAATTATCGCCCAATCTCCCTGATGAATTCTGATGCTAAGCTGTTAGCAAATCTCCTTGCACTCCGTCTGCAGAGGGTTATTCATAAATTAATTCACCCAGATCAAACTGGTTTTATCCTGTCCCGCCAGGCAGCAGATAACATGCCTTGTCTTCTACATATTATAGATATAGCTCCCACTCTATTCCATCCTGCAGCTCTGTTGGCACTTGATGCCGAGAAGGCTTTTGACTGCATGAATAGGGATTTTCTGTGGAAAGTTGTATATTCAGTGGGTTTTGATGAGAGCTATATCAATTTGATCAAGACGTTCTACTTCCCCAGTTGGCTTTAATGCTCTTCAACTCAACTATTTCTTAATCCTTTTAGATTCCAAAAAGTGTCAAACAGGGCTATCCATTGTCTCCTTTACTTTTTAATATGTCACTTGTGCCCCATGCTTATGCTCCTGATTTGATCGCTGCTATTGCTGCACAAATTGCTGTTTTTATTTGCAGCTGGCATTTCACTGTTACTTGATAATACCCCTTGTTTAGTTCATTTGAGACCCTGTGCGAATATATAAAATTAATTGGGCAAAGTCTATTTTTCTCCCATTAAATTCCCTGTGCCATCTTTTTTCTTTTCTTTTTCTTTTTTTGTTGAATGTTCCTTTGACTAACTTGTTTGAGTGTATGGGCACTGGCATTTCTCCTTATCTGGTAGACATAGTTATATCTAATTATGATCATATCTTTCTTTAGGAGTATCAAGGAATCCCTTTCTCACTTGGTCTTTCCATTCTAGATCATCAAAGTCAATACAGTTCTGTGTTTCTTTAACACAGCTTTAATTACACAACTTTACTTAACTTTTTATTCCAATACCTTCCTCTCCCTTTATAAAATATTGGTCAAAATGTAGATCCCTTCTATCTGCCTTGCTATGGAATAGTGTAAAAGAAGCCTGGACACAGACAGACACTGAGACAGCCAGATGGCCAAAACACTCATACTATTTATTTTCCTCTTCTTCTTAGCATAACACAATGCACAAATCGGCCACAAATTACTCAGCTCAGTCTTTTCTTTGCCTTTTCCTCCTGCCGCCTTCACTCCTCTCTTGCAAGCTCCGTCCTCTGCCACCCGACTCCAGCTCCCTGAATGTAGTGAGGTGGCCCCTTTTAAAGTACACCCGGAAGTGGTCCAGGCTCTTCCCAGTTAGCCTCTGGAAGCACTGCCTGTGAATCCAGCTCCTCTTCAGGGTGTGACGCAAGTGCTGCAGATCTTGTTTTTTCCGGAGCTGTCCAGGCACCCCCTGGCAGTGGCCATGGACCACAACAGGGTGGAGCTTCTAAGCCCCAAGCCTGTGGCCCCGATTCAACCCAGGGGAGCTGCCCTCTCGTGTCCTGGGGTATAAATTGCCTTTCTCCTGGTCCCCTGCTCCTCCAGGTCTCCTGGTAGGGCACAATCCCCGGCCATCCATCACAATAGTAAGAGACCCTCTATTAAGAACATCACTATGATTCCTGGGGGGGTGGTATGATTGAGGGCTCTCTCTGCCGGACCTAGAGTTATATCATTGGATGTTAACTCTTCAGCCAATATGGAGCTGGGTAAATGCTCCCACAAACCTACTGCCCTGGTTCAGTATTAACTCTTTGAGGGCTGACAATTTTTTCCAAAAACTGTTTTCTGAAAAGCACACAAAACAATGGTTTGACACTTAAATCAACATAAAGCGTCTGTTTCTGCAAGCTGTGGCTGCCAGTTTGCCATCTCTTGTGGCTTGAGCCACTCATGGGTGGCATAACGGCTGCCAGGCTGTCTTCGTATGGCAGGGGGCGGGGGTACGGCAGTGGCGGTCATGGTAGCAGTGCAGCGCAATCTGGTATATACATCTTGTCATCATAAGTGGCAGTCCTCCCAAGTGAGCATTGCAGTAGGCGTGTCAGCTATACAAGCGAGTTCAGCACCATGATCAGCTTTGAGAAAGATGATAGATACTTTATTAATCCCCAAGGGGAAATTCACATACTCCAGCAGCAGCATAGTGATAAAAACAATATTAATTAAATAGCAATAAAAGCACAGTGCAAGTTAAAAAATGCAAAGCATCGTCCATGCAGTATTTTGCTTTGTGCTTTCGTTTCGATCTCCCACTAGATGTCAGTGCCATTTTTGCCATTGTTTACTCTTTGCTACACACGAGTGCAGGGAATCTCAGACAAACCATCAAACTAAACTTTTCTTCTAGCAAAGAGAGTTGAACTAACCCATAACGGCGTGTTTGGTCACCATATACAGTTGATTTTTGCCCTCAACCTCTCCTGTTAACAAAAGTCGACATTTGCCCTGAAAGAGTTATATCTAACCTGGCCTGTCCCAGATCCCTTCCTGTTCTTTCTATTCCTTCCTTGAAGTTAGTCACATCCATTTATTTAAATCCCTTAGTCTTTTATGCACTCCATATTTGGCATAAGTTGAGAAGCATCTTTGTACACCTCCAATATGGCACCGCATCTTCCAGAATCTTGCCCTTTAGGTTAGTGCGAAGCCTATCTCATCCATTTAAAGAGGTTCAGGTTTTCAATTCCTGTTTCTTCCTTCTTTTTCTGTCTTCAAATCAGGTCAGTCTTGTAAACAAACGGGATCCCTAAATCCTCTGCACTTCCTTCTCATCCCCTCTATAACTTTTCCTGCTTACTGTCTCCAAACTTTAAGCCTTTGGCATCAATGATATACAACACCATGGAAGATGTCTATCTTTATTTTCAGTCTGGCAGTGTGACCTCCCTTCTTTTGCCACCATCTTATAGAACGTTTATATTCAATAATATCTCTGCACCCTCGAAAAATAACAAATTATCGGCTTACACAGTTTAAATTTTCACATCATCTCAATGTGATGGTGCAGGTTGACTCCGTCTTCCCACTCTTGTGTTGGAAGCCTCGACAAAGTCGATAGTCATGACCGGGATGCGCTTGGCAGAGGAGGACAAAGCACACAATGCATTGCAAGGGTTAGGTACATAAGTGATCTGTGCTTTGATTTTGGTGGTTTGTTTTTAATAAATAAATGAACAGCGTTCCAAAGTGCAGTTGCTCCAAATTAAATGAATAATCCAAAAACAAAAGGTGTTAGTGGAGTCAGTCCATAAAAACATCCCAGCTGCTTCATTTTAAATCTGGCTTCTCCTCCGCTTATCCGGTTCGGACCTTGTAGTAAGAGGAGACGCCTGCTGACAGGTGTAGTCGACTTTCTAATCGAGGCTTCGTTCCCTGCTGCCTTCCTTCATCATATGCAGTGTAACCCAACAAGCCCCACATGCCTCTCCCGTTGCTCACTTTCGGCCCTTGTGGGAAGACACCATCAGTCGGGCTGTTCCTACTCCTAAAAAAGCGTTTAGTAGGAGCACCCCTTTCATAGCCTCTGACTCCAATGGCCCTAAGACTCATTCCCGACCACCTGCCTCACTCCATTCAGCTTGGGCACTCTTGCTCTCTGTCTTCCATTTCCTTTTAACCTCTTTCGTGTCTCGAGTCTACATCTCTCGGTCACTGGCCAGTCTCTTTTCCTCTCAATCCTTCTTTGTTTTTCCTCCTAATACTTACGGTTTCCTTTTAAAATGAGTGTCAGAGCTGCAGCAATCAGCAGCTCCTGAGGATAATTTGGGTCTCGGCGATTCTGAACCTGTGCATTAAGTGCAGGACCATCTGCTCCCACATTGCACACGGGAACCACTCTTGCCATGCTACCACACCCCAAACCAATGTGGCAATTATTTATTTATTAAAATGGCCATCTTTCTCAGCCATGGAACCCACTTTACAACATTCTACCTCACCACTCAAAAACTTTGTTATGCATTTGGCCGTTGATCCAGTCAGCCAATTTTGTCCTTTAACTTTCCATTTTCTTCATGTGTTTTGGGATTGTCTTCCAATCTTTGCTTTCTGGACTGATGACTGAAACTGCCTGCCCTCTATTACCTCTGTTAATATTTACCTTTTGCTTCATATGTTTCATCTCCTGTACCTCTCTACTTTTACCCTAACGTTTATCCAGCAGAGGTTACTTTATCTGGGTATCATCAGTGTAAAACAATTTTTAGCCTCATGTTGGAAGTCTCCTGTCTGTCTTTTTGTAAACCTCAGTAAATCCATTGTATTTAAGCTAGTCTTACTTGACTGACCCATGGACCATCTAGCTCTAGTGTAGAGAAGTTTTAAGGTGCTGTGCATTTTTTTGGAGTACTGGTTGTACTCAGGTGGTACGTGTTGTGCTGCTAATCTTATTCTCTAATTCTTCGTCTTTTCCAATTGTTCTGTCTTATTTTGGACTTGATGCATCTGTTGGGTCTTTCTCAGCAGTTTATAAAACCATTGATAACTCGCAGTCCATAACAGATCCCATGTGCAGGGTCATTTTTTTGAGTTGTTATTCCTTAATGTTACTCTTGCTTTTTACTTTATCGTATACTAAGTATAGGGAATGTACAGTATTGTAATAGTCCAAAAATTCAATGTTGAGATTTTAATGAATCTCGATGTTTTAGACCGCCCTGGCTTTCTCGTATATGAGGTATAGGGAAAGTATTGGAATCCTCCAAAAATTCCATTTTGAGATTTTAATGAATCTTGACGTTTTTAGACCTCCCGTTTTTGGAATTATGTCTGTGTGTGTGTGTGTGTATGTATGTATAAACATGATAACTGGAGTATGCTTTTACTTAGGTCAACTAAATTTTGCATACAGCTATTAGGTACAACACGTAGATTTCTATCAACTTTTGGGCTACTTCTGTTAACCAGGCGTGGTACTTTTTTATTTATGCAGCTGCAGAGTCCGATTTATTCAACTTTACTTGAATAATGTATTGAACAATTATTATTAATTTGATTTTGATTTGTTGTGGATGGTTCTTTAATGTACACAATATAAAAATATAATCATTGTCTTGCTGTTTACTCCTCAAATATCCATCCCCATATCTGAGTATATAAGAAAAGTTGAGGGGAGACCATTCCAAATATTTTTTTTTTTTTTTCATGATTATTTTTGTTTTTTCTTATTAAACGCAAGTGACATTTTGATCACAATTAAAGCCCCTGTACTCATGGTTGTTTCGTATTTGCTTTTTTCTATTTACTTCACATTGTTTTTTATCAAAAGTCTTTCTAGTAATGACATTGTTTTGATGTTCATGTCTTTTATCCTTACTCTCTATGCGTTTCAATGATCCGTTTAAGGACAAACCTGCTTTTTTTTTTTTTTTTTTTTGTCCATGGTCACAATAGACCATGATATGGGATATTAAGTTGACAATAAGACTTTAACCACAGAGCGGAATCAGGATCAGTTAGAGAGTAATCTGTAAAGGGCCTCGCTGACTGGAAATGCAAAGAAAATTTTTTTTGAAGCATGGTTTGAACATGACTGCTGTTTTAGTGTAATGGAGAGTAAGAGGGAGATCCCAAGGGAAGGAGCAACAAATCTAAATAAGCATTCACAGGTAATTGTAAGGCACACCTTTGGATTTGTGAGAGGGCTGGCAATGAAGGATCTTTTGGTATCCTTTTGATATGAGCCACAATGACGGGTAGTCTGGGTTGCTTTGCAAGTCCAGATTAGAAGTTTCTTTGCATTGTATGTGTAGTGTCGGAAAACCCAGAAGATAACATAACATTAATCTCCACCCTCACTCTGTTTTACAGCATAGTATACTGAAGATGTTGATAAAAGTAAGTTGCTTCTGCCAGAGCAGCTAACGTATAGGCTCCACTTGATACTGAGTCCTACTGTAGCATGTGCATCTGCTGTCAAACAGGTTTAAACACAGTTCTGTACTTTGTTTAACGTTGTCTGTCAGATTTCATTATGGTGTTATCATCTGAGAAAGTTTTTCTCCACTGTCAAAAATTTGGGTAGCAACTAGTAACCTGGTTTATTAGCATCAAAATCACCAAAGGTGTGATAGGCTTTTTTAATGGGAGAAAGTGTGCATGCCTCCTGTTCCCATTTGCTGCTCCTCTGTCCTTCACACGATGCTCAGTTTCTGACCGAAGCTGGCCTTAAAGCAGCAGCGGGGAAGGAACCATGTTAAAAGTTGAACTGGGAATTCTCTTACAGGTTTTTCTCTTCATGGCTAAAAGGAAGATGGTAAACACCTTTTCAAATTCCAGATCCTTCCCCGGTTTACTCTTAAACTTCTTTCCCGTTAACAACTACACCAGAGGGCATGTAAATAGATAGATAGATAGATATTAATCCCAATGGGAAATTCACATAATCCAGCAGCAGTATACTGATACAAAATAAAAAAACAGTATTAAATTAAAGAGTAATAAAAATTCATGTAAAAACAGACAATAACTTTGAATAATGTTAGCGTTTACCCCCGGGTGGAATTGAAGAGTCGCATAGTTTGGGGGAGGAACAATCTCCTCCGTCTGTCAGTGAAGCAGGACAGTGACAGCAGTCTGTCACTGAAGCTACTCCTCTGCCTGGAGATGACACTGTTAAGTGGATGCAGTGAATTCTCCATGATTGACAGGAGCCTGCTCTGTGCCCATCGCTCTGCCACAGATGTTAAACTGTCCAGCTTCATTCCTACAATAGAGCCTGCCTTCCTCACCAGTTTGTCCACGCATGAGGCGTCCTTCATCTTTATGCTGCCTCCCCAGCACACCACCGCGTAGAAGAGGGCACTCGCCACAACCGTCTGGTAGAACATCTGCAGCATCTTATTGCAGATGTTGAAGGACGGCAGCCTTCTAAGGAAGTATAGTCGGCTCTCTCCTTTCTTACACAGAGCATCAGTATTGGCAGTCCAGTCCAATTTATCATCCAGCTGCACTCCCAGGTATTTATAGGTCTGCACCCTCTGCACACAGTCTCCTCTGATGATCACGGGGTCCATGAGGGGCCTGAGCCTCCTACAATCCACTACCAGTTCCTTGGTCTTGCTGGTGTTCAGTTGTAGGTGGTTTGAGTCGCACCATTTAACAAAGTCCTTGATTAGGTTCCTATACTCCTCCTCCTGCCCACTCCTGATGCAGCCCACGATAGCAGTGTCGTCAGTGAACTTTTGCACGTGGCAGGACTCCGAGTTGTATTGGAAGTTCGATGTATGTTGGCTGAACTGGACCGGAGAAAGTACATTCCCTTGCGGTGCTCCTGTTTTGCTGACCACAATGTCAGACCTGCAGTTCCCGAGACGCACATACTGAGGTCTGTCTTTAAGATAGTCCATGATCCATGTCACCAGGTGTGAATACTGGAAAAGTAATGAAACGCCTACATTTTACATCGGCACAGTGCCAGCATTTTGGGATTTTCATTACCAGAATTAAACATTCTGTTTCCTGTCAATCCCGCATTCATATCCTTTTGCTCGATTACTCGTTGATAAGCTTTTTGTTGGCTAAATGAAACAAAACTAGGTGCCCTGCTGTGATCCGGACTTCACTTCTATCAAGAGGGAGGCAGTGTGTAGTGTGGCACAATCGGAGAGACGAGCAGTAGTGTGGAACACTAGTGAGGCTGGAGTAAGATGGGGGTTTTGGAGAACTCTGTTATGTGCTTTGGGACCATTTTGGTACCAGTACCAAGGTGAGAAATTGGTGTCGATACCGAAATCAGACCTGCAACCACAGTGCACACGGACCTGGGACTATGATACAACTTGCACAGTTGCAGTAGCAGTGAATGCTGGGTCATTCCCTCTGATCTCTAGACCCGTGGTGACAGGATAGAGAAATATGACAAGGAGGGATGCAAGTTTAAACCTTTTTTTTTTTTTTTAACTCCTTATATCTTTAACATTCCTCATAATAATAATGAAGCAGAAGTAAAGAAAATAAGTGTGACAATCGTGCCATACAACCTGGATGGTTAGTCGCAATCATCCACAGTGCTGAACGACACACCCAATATGTGACGGTGATCAGGTGAGTCTCTTTTCTTGCGTTCTCCTGTGTGTGGCTCGCTGCATGGACGTTCTGGTCCTTGTTCTTTCCTCCTCTTTCTTCTTTCTCTTGAAAGCTGCTGAATTTTTTAGTTTGTTGATTTTCAAGGTAAACACTTCCTAGCCTTAACTTTGACAAACCATGTCAGCACATGTTCACGTGGTGTGCATACACAAGAGTATGCAATAAGCCAGTATTCCCATTGCTTTCATGCACACAGATGTCCAGTGGTTTTAGTGGCTCACCTTTAAGCAGGTGTGTTAACCTACTGCAAGCCCTCGAAGCCCAGAAAATTACCTTTGCTTGTCTGTCTAAAGCAGCAAAAAGCCTCTGCAAGCACTTTTTGTATGATTTAGACAAGCTGCATCTGTAAGGATACAAAACAAAGCAAAAATTACAGCTTTAGAATTAATATCATGAACTATTATATGTAACTCTTTTAACACGTATGCATTATTATGCTTCATAATACAGTATAATAATGTGTATTAATGCCATCTACTGTGTGGGAATGTAGAATCGATACATTACATTCTGGAAGTGTTAATTACATTAGCAGGGTAACATCAGTAAGAATGTAGAAGCCAAACAGTTTGCTATGCAGGTACTGAAATGCATTACTCCTGTCTTCTCCTAATACTTGTCTTAAGTGTATTGGCAACATATTGAAAAGAAAAACTATACAATGCAGTGCCCTCCATAAGTTTTGGGTCAAGGACACTTTTTTCATTGATTTACCTCACTGCTGCACAGTTTAATCTCATCTGAATTGTTTGCACATTTCAGACTTTCATTTAAGGTTATATGTATACATTTCAGTCACAGCATGTTGAAATGACAACACTTTTTATAAATGGTACCTCTGTGGAAAGATCAGCCTTGACATAGATAGACACAGGACACACAGAAGTCCAAAACACAAACACATTTATTTTCAGTTATTTATAGCACCTCACACAACACACAAACCCCACGATGCTCTGTCCTTTTCCTTTCTTTATTCTTCTGCTGCCTCCACTCCTCTCCTTGCAAGCTCCGTCCTCTGGCTCCTTGAATGGAGTGAGGCAGCCCCTTTTATAATGCACTGGGATGTACTCCAGGTGCTCCCTGACTCCCTTCCTGCAGCACTTCCTGGTGTGGAAGATGTGCTGCATGGGCACCTGGAAACACTTCTGGTACATCCGGGTTCTCTTCCGGCAGCACTTCACAAAAATAGTTCAGTCAGTCATTATCCAACCCGCTATATCCTAACACAGGGTCACGGGGCTCGGCAGGAGCCAATCCCAGCCAACACAGGGCGCCAGGCAGGGCGCCAACCCACCGCGGGGCACGCACATACACACACACTACGCCAATGTACTTAACCTGCATGTCTTTGGACTGTGGGAGGAAACCGGAGTGCCCGAAGGATACCCACGCAGACACGGGGAGATCATGCAAACTCCACGCAGGGAGGACCCGGGAAGCGAACCCATGTCTCCTTACTGCGAGGCAGCAGCGCTACCACTGTGCAACCGTGCCGCCTTCATTGCAAATATGCAGCATTGGTCCTCTCAAAAGTGGACTAAAATACATTCTGTACATCATATTCATCACATTTGAGCTTTAAAATTTGTCATGTCAACGCAGTGCACACATTATCATAATGGCTCTGTGATATGTATCAATATCAGCGCATGAGTTGTCATTTAGCTTGTTAGCCTGCTTTCTCTTGCTTGTTCAAGGGTGTTATCACTTTCCCGTTTCACTGAAATGTTGAGTACGCATGGGTCAGAGGTGCTGTAAATATGCTAACTTTTTCCCCATCAAATTTTCTTTGTATAAATCCTGACATTTGCATGGGAAGTTATATACTCACATTTCAAGCCTCTTTTCTTACGCAAGCTTAATAAATGAGGCTCATAAGAAAGAGTGCAGATAAAAACTTAACCGTCAAGCATAATTTTGTACTAAGAAAGACCGTATACACTCGTGTTTAAGTTCTCCCGCAGATAAGTCGGGGCTTGATTTTACTTTTTATTTTCCTGTATTTTGTAATGTTGATCGTATAAGTCCAATGTGGAAAACTCAAGCTATTGGTCCAAGAGATTACGATATGCTAACGCCCACCCGAGAGAGTAACCACGGAGCACACTGCCTTTTTTTTTCTATGCATTATGCCTACGTGACCACACGGTAATACTGTTATACTACATTTTTATTTATGTCACTATATCTGGAAAATACTGTTATGAGTTTTATTCACATGTGCATGTTAACTGTGGCACACAGGGGCTCAGCAGTTAGAATTGCTAGCCAAGCATTGGATTAGATAGCCAAAGACAACTGGAGGCTTGTATAGTCAGCTTAAACACAGGTTAGGGTATTTCTGTCCTCTATCAGCACAAATCTTCTTTCCTTATTGGGAGAATGAGAATCGACATGTAAGCACTATGATATTTCTGTATTTTGTGGAGGAGGAATTCAGCTCTTGTTTGGAGACAGAAAAGACCAGCAAATGAAGCAAGACATTATAAAGGCTTGGACAACAGCCAGACCCTCGGAGGCGGAATCGACAAAGCTCGAAGAAAAAACTCCCAGCGTGGTGACGAGAAAATGGCTGACTGTGTTGATCCAGATTTCCCACCTGG
>JANRMT010062810.1:20206969-20217887 GCA_026402145.1 Polypterus bichir lapradei | reverse complement strand
GGTGACGAGAAAATGGCTGACTGTGTTGATCCAGATTTCCCACCTGGTTTAAGTCTGTCCATGCGCCTCTCCGTCTGTATCCGCGTTAATCGTCAGTAAATGTAAGCTAAAAGATATTGTTTCTCATGTGATTCTTGTACCGCCGTAATCACGATGGGAGGGATATCGCCGTTTCTGGTATATTGCGATATTGTTTAATTATTTAATATGCCACAATTTTAAAAGAACACATTTCCAAGAGAGCTAATGCCTCTTCAGGAAACAAATACCCAAACTATTCCGAAGTGACATTTGCACTGTTTTGAGTTTTTTGTATCTCACACCCTCATACACCTTTATCGTAAGAGCATCCCCTTATCTGCGATGGAGCATTCGATTAGAAGAAAATATGAAGCTGGTTTTAAATTAAAAGTCGTTGAAGTGGTGAAAGAAATTGCTAACTGCGCTGCTGCAACAAAATTTGATGCGTCTGAGAAACTGGTACGAGATTGGAGGAGACAAGAAGACGGTAAAAAAAAAATAAATAAGTGTTGTATTTTTGAACGGTCGGGGTCTGATTTTATGATCAGTTTTTCAGGTTTCAAGACCCGACTTATACATGAGTATATACGGTAACACATAATCATAGACCTCTTACACTTGATATTGTATCCTACTTAATTACATTTAAAAAGAAATCCTACATGAGGACTTGTCCAGTGTTTGTGAAGAAAGATAGCTGTAGAAACTACGAGTTAAACCCGCAGATGTGTGTTAAATGAAACCTTTATTTTGTTAGCGATCATGTGATTTAATTTAAATTTATATTCGATGGGTCTAGTCAAAATGAAAAAAGAACAAATCATCAAGCAACTTCCTCTTTGCAGAACTATGCCATCGAGTATGCACTTCACACTTAGTTTTGATCAGCTTTTTTTTTTTTTTAAAAATCAAAGGCACCTTTTATTTATTAATTTATTTTTTTTTAATATTCTTGCCACTTGATCCGTCACGTTTTATGTGCCTCTCTAGGTTGGCTGTAAAGGTGTGACAGCATTACGTTCCTGATGAAAGAGCCGCTTTAAAGTGTCTCTTTAAATTTCACCATGTGGCCCTCTAACTGTCATTTAAATAAAGCTTTGCAAAATTGCCCCTTTGCCATGAAAGAATGTTTTTTTTTTTTAATTTTTTTTTTCTCTTCTTCTTCAGGTGATTGAAAAAGCCCTAATGTATGTGTGAGACTGTCAGCGTTAACATGACAGGAACTCGGCGGAGTAAAATGAAGCGAGTGCACGCCCTGAGCAGTGGGATGCTTGTCTGCATCAGGCTTCTTGTTTGGACACGCTGCCGAATTATAAAGAAAGTGTTACTGATGCCGAGCCTCATATGCCTGGGTTTATTAATTGGATAGATAGCCCTTTGTATGTTAATATTGTAGTTCGTTTCCCACTCACTGCTTGGAGCTTTTCTCTCATCTTGGAAGCAGTGCACATGTCGCTTTGTCCTTTACACTTTGAAATGGTGTTATGTTTTATCCGTTCTCATTTTCCTCTTTTTTTGCTGACTTTGCTTGTGTTGTCTAGCAGTGCACGACTCCTGAGGCAGCATTTGGGTGCAGGATACTGCTGTATGAGTGTTGCTGTAAAAGATGTTAGTTGGATGCAAACTGCTTAGTCTTAAATCCTTTGCTTTGGTATTTACGTATGACAGGCCTCACAAGTGTAAGCTGCTAGAGCCGGGCATGCAAACAGCTAGTGGGGGAGTTTAATATTTACATAACATACTCCGACCAGATTAATCCAGTGCACCGCTGCAGGGAGCTGGTGCCTACCCTAGCAGTACTGGGGGCAAGGCAGGAGCCAACCATGGGGAGGATGTTATTGTAGACATAAAGAAAATGTGCCGTTCGCATATATAGATGTTGACTGGGTATTGAATTTGAATTTATGATCCTGGTGTTATACTGTGGCACCGTGCAGCTCTTAATATTTACAGTATGTGTAAAGCATTTTAAAAGAAAAGGCACTCATTAAGCAAAATTCTATTCAAGCTACAACTGGCTTTTGTTTTTTTTTTTTTTTTCTTTCACATTTGCCAGTAACAAAATTAAAATGCTAACAATATAAATGCCTCACAGTTATTAGCAAAGTGATTTATTTATTCCTTTTTGGGCAAGTTTTGCACTGTAGCTTTTTAAACAATGAATATAATTCTAATTTTCTTTTTTTTTTATTTGATATTTTCTCTGGCACTTCATATTTAAATGTGCCCTACAGTCACATCTTAAGAACCCAGCAAATACAGATGACCATCCATTTTCTAAACCCACTGTTTCTAAAGCTGGGGTCAGAGCAATGCCGAGAACAAATTAATACAAGGTATGTCAATGGAATGCCCATCCAGCGTGGTGTGCCTACCAGCACTCTCTGAAATTGGTCCATTTTATAGTCTAACTCTCTTTTATGTAATCTCTCTGTCAATAATGTGGCATGCTGTAGTGATTAGAATCAACAAAGGTGATGACATGTAAGCAAGATTACTTTTTTTGAGTGCACTTACTTTTTCATAAGCCTTGGAGATATCCGCGCTGCTGCCTGATGCAGGCAGTACACAATTTAATAAGATCTGATCACCTGTGACCCCAAGAATGAGTTCTGTAATAAACTGTTTCTGAAAATAAATGAATAATCAACTGTCATAGTCAAAACACTTTATGCATTCTCCCAGGAAAACAATGTGTACAGTTTTATTTATTTTCATGATGGAAGAATGAAAAATCAAAACATGTAATTAACCCCAAGTGTGACTCGGGCTTGTTATTCTATGTAATTACGGCTAAACCAGAGTTGGCATGACGTGTAATGATCCACTTTACATTGTTAGGCCCAAAAACCTCTAGGGACAGTATTCCGCTGCCATCTAGTTGGATAAAATAACATTATGCTGCAAAAAGCCAGGAATATTTTTGTGCGTTTTGCCACTCCTAAGTTGAGTCATCAGCAGCCTTCAAGTAAAACACTAGTTTAAACTAGAAGCTGTGAAGCCAGTTTTAGAACAAACTGAAACTAACCTGTTGGCTGAATCAAGCTATAGTAGTGACAGTTTGAATTGGTCATCAGACGTTGACGCAGATATTGAAACTGGTGCATATTGTACTGTACGACTGAACTGCCGTGGTATACCTGCTGAATTAGGTCGTCTGAAGGTTCACTGTGGTGCAAGTAGGAGGAGAAGAGAGGTTAGGAGCACTCGCTGATACAGTGCATTGCTGTAGCCACCACATGACAAACCAACAGGTGTGTACCAAAAAGGCAAAATGATTGCAATCAATCAGAAAGACAAGAAAGACATTAGGCCCCCAAGCACTGCTCACAATGCAGCAACTGTCAATGTTCATGGCAGGAGAAATGTGGATGGATGGATGGATAGATAGAACTTTATTTGTCCCTAGGGGAAAATATCGGCTTTTTATAGAATCTCTTTGAATAAATAAATACATAAATAGGTTGATAGAAAAATATATATGTATTGTGGTCATGATTGAGTGCTGGAGCTCCCCAAACACCCAACACTGCAGCACAGATACACGTTCTGGTGTGTAATAAAAGGTTTTTATTGTGCAAAAGTAAAAGTTTTCCACACCACAACCACAGCTTATCAATTCTCTGTTATCTCTTCCGTCTCTTTCTTTCAGTCCTCCACTCCTTCATGCAAGCTTTGTCTTCTTCTGCTTGACTGAAGTCAAATGGCTTCTTTTATGTGCGACCCTGGAGTACTTCCGGTACCAGGATTTAGCATTATGGAAGCAATTCTGGGCTAATCTGAAGTTCCAGAAAGTAGGGATTGTGTATCCCTTCAGCTCCCACTGGCAGCCCACGTGGAATCCAGCATGGTGGATCCCTGGAACTACAAGACCCAGCATGCCTTGCTGTTGTCCGAATGGGAGAGCTGAAACCAGGGAGGCTGCCACCTGGCATATTGGGGAAGAAAATGTATTGAAAGCCTTATCTGCTGGCATATTGGGGAAGAAAATGTATTGAAAGCCTTATCTGCTCCAGTCCTTCCTTGCTACTGGCATCCCTGCCAGATAAGGATAAGGTTTACTCTGGCTGTTAGACGCCAGTCCCTGCGTGCTGTCTGTCACGGGATACAGACACACTGTGGTCTGAACAAACAGAATGACTAAAGAAAATTAAAAAAGGAGAAACCTTTGGACTTGTTAGTCACAGTGAGGCGTTATGCAGGGGTATTGCTGTTGGTGTAAAGCAAGGGTGCCCAATGCGTCGATCGTGATCGACCGGTAGATCGCAAAGGGAGTGCAGGTAGATCACGTTGCATTCAAAAAAAATTTTTTTTAAACGTTAGCCTATCATATATCCTCCCTATGGCATTGGCCACTTGATTGACATACAGGGCAGCCAGTCTGAGATCTCTTTTCTTCTAACACACTGGTCATCCCACACGCATGATCAAATGCGCAAGCTACTGCAAAACTCCAACTGTGATCTAGTTAGCCTTCTGATTTATATCGACTAAAGAAGGGATTTGAAAAAAAGTGTTTGGGGAAGGTATTGCCTGAATGTGGAATTGGAAGAGGATTTTTTTTCTCACAATGTCACAATCGAAGTGCTTTTGTCTGACGTACAAGGTTCGATCCCCGATGATGGGTGCAGTGGAGTGTGTACGCCTGATGAGCCCAAAATAGGGCGAAACACGTGTAGCGTACTCTTTGCATTATTTGCCAGTTAAATATGTAACATTCTATGATCTGCTTCTCGCAACTGAGAGAGCACCCGTGGCGGATGTTTGCCGACTTGCAGACCAACCACACGCGTTACTTGGTAGGTAACCACCCATGCAATCAGGTTGTGATTCAGACTTCGAATGCTATACTGTAGGTAGATCATTTTGACCTGGTCATTTTAAAAGTAGCTTGCAAGCCGAAAAAGTGTGGGCACCCCTGGTGTAAAGGAACCCTCATCACATTTATTGACACGTCTGCTGAATAATTGATTGACTGAAAGTCCCCATGATGAAAAATATCTGTGCTGCTGCCTGATGGATGCAGTATAGAATTAATACACTGTGGTCACCCGTGACCCTAAGATTGAGTTTTTATAATAAACTATTTCAGAAAATGAATGAGTAACCAACTGTCATATTCAAAACACTCAGTGTTAATGTGTCAGAGAGAGGATGTTCAGCATTGTTCATAATGGCACTCAGTTTTGTTTCTTTCTCTCCTTTGCTACGACCTCCAGGGGGTCCTGGGACATGACATACCTTTATTTATATTTATATTGATGTTTTGATATTTACATGTTTCTGTTACGCTTTAATGACATTTTATCTTGTTGAAAAAAATTAAATGTTTTTGACTTGTTTTTCCAGGGTTAAACAGAACTCTAAGGAGGTCGAGTGACTTGCTCTATTAACAAAAAAGAACTGTGTTTTGGTTAAACTTGGGTCCTGGGTTGCCTACTTAAGCTTTGATCTGGTTCACCATCATAGGAGATGGAAGCATATCCTAGCTGCATGGGGTGCCTGTCCCTCACATGGCTCACTAACACATGTACCCTCATGCTTCTAGCAGGCTAATTAAGAATCACCAGTTATACCCCTTCTGCACTTTTCCTCTCCGTGAATTGGTAAATGATCTGACTGCTTTAAAAACGTTTTTGAAAGTCAAGTTTGAAGTTTTTATACGCCTTACTGCTCACCAGTCTTTTTATTGCATACTTCTAAAAATGGTAAAACATTTTTCCTGTGCAAATCTGTGCCACCTCTTTGCTAATTCCCAGTATCTGTTTGTCTTCTCTCTCAGAAACCGAGACATCTGTATATACTGACATCCTGAATTTAGAGGCATTTGCTTGCTTGTTTGCTCTTATCAGGGAAATTAACTGAGAGTACCATGTTTTTGGAAGGAATGATCCTGAAAGTTGCATGAAGACTCCATGACTCCTCATGAGAGATTGTAACTATGAAAAATTCTAAAACATGCCTAACCAATTTCAGCATCACAGGGTCTGAATGCTATCCCAGCAGCTTTATCCTAAAGGAAGGCAAACAGCCCGGTATAGGATGTTATTCTGTGATAAGGCCAACTGCTGCAGACACCTTGAGAATGGGAAAGGCGCTATATAAATAAAATGTATTATTATTATTATTATTATTATTATTATTATTATTCACAATGATCAGGATCCAAGTTAGAGGTGACGAATAACCTAAACTGCATATGGTTGGGGTTGTGGTAGGCAAAGGGAGCACCTACTGGCAATGCCCCACACAGACACAGAAAAAATGTCCAAAATTAACAGCAATGGAGACACTCTATCATTGATCCAACAGCACTAAGCACTGGGGCACTGTATTGCTTTATTCCTACTTTTTGTTGGACAAATTTTTAGGTCTTTTTGCATATAATCCAAAAAGCACCTACTGTGGTTACTTGTCCATCATCTCTCAGAGGGCTGACTTTGTGGAAATTTGGTACAAATTTGGTTTATATAATAAATAAATAAATTAAATAAATAAATAAAATAAAATAAATATTCAATGAAATGTGAAGTGCTGAGGTGGGCTGGTGTCCTGCCTGGGATTTGTTCCTACCTTATGCCCTGTGTTGGCTGGGATTGGCTCCAGCAGACCCCGTGACCCTGTGTTAGGATATATTTATATATATATATATATATATATATATATATATATATATATAAAATTAGGATTTAGATCGGGTTTAATTCTATAATTTGTTTGAACATACCAGTTGATTTTGTGACTTCTCTCATTGTGCTAAGTATTATATTTCAATTGCAGCAGCGATTTATTCACACGAATCCAAGAGACAGGCTGTGGGCCAAGCGCGAGGGGGAGGTGGGACCTTTAGGAGTAGGGAGCTGGGCAAGGCCCTCCTTGGGTCAGTGTATCTCTCGCCACATGTTGGAGTGCATCTTTCCTCCGCTTAGCTAGCGATACCTGTTTGTTCATCAGACATTATCATTTAGAGATTGTTAGAGTGATGATTTATGTTTTTGAGAGAGAGAGATCCGAGGTACGTGTGTTTCAAAGGGTACCCGCTCATTGGCAGAGATATCGCAGTCACGTGCTCTTCGCCTCACTCGGGGGATGCTCTCTCATCAGAGCTGAACATGATCAGACACAGTGGCAACGTTTGACGCTGGAGCATACCTACCTTCCACTTTGCCAAAGATACCTTGCCAACTTTTTACATTTTTGCCAAAGAGATCACAGCTACTTTCTTGCTCCTGATTGCAAAACCAAAAATATTATATACCAAGAGGCCGTGGGATACGAAAGCTATCAATATAAATTCTTCTCAATACAAATTATTACCTGTCCTCGGGGGGGATGGACAGCTAGTATTAGATAAGAACATCAGGTAAATAATAGGCATCATTTGGGGTTAGAATAAGATCATCATCTATTTTGTGTGTCTTTAAAAGGTGTCTAAATAAAGTTGATATCAGACAGGACTTCCAGCCATAAGAACTTCTGCTCTGATAACTCCTAAATTAGGAGGGCAAGTGGCTAACCAGTATTACTGGTAAAAATGGCTATTAAACTGACAAGAGAAAGAGAGACTGAAGAAAATAGATGGACAGATTGTTGAATACATTTGTCCCTTATTCTAAGTAAGTGAGTCAGTAAACATTTGTGTTTTTCATTTGTTAATCTGATTCTTTCCGTCCATTTATCCATTTTCAGAGCTCTATCATTGCTTATTGCAATATTATCCTGTTTTCTCATTATTCTAATGGTGGTAATCAAACAGTCCGTATTGATTTGGTGCTTTTCTCATCTGGCAATGCTACACAGCATTTTACAAAGAAAACACGATGGTGTTCCACCCTTAGAATGGAATTGCTGCTCTAGTTCCCGACAACTAGCTGTCTAATGAGATGTTGCCTTTTTGATTTAGTAGCAAGTCGATTTCTTCAGTCATTCTCTCTGCTGCTATTCAGAAGGGAGGTTTTATAGCTCAACCTGGCATTTACGGACAGAAAGTATCAAACAATGCTGCCATTTTTTTTTAAAAGAGAGATCAGAAAATTGCTAAGTATACATTTCAGTAACATTTGCAAAAAAAAAAAAAAAAAATACAATCTGCTTTCAAGACTTCATACAGTTGAGATATAAAGGCTCCTGGAGGCCACCAGCACCGCGTTCATTTGTAGTTAGAAATTATCTTCTGAAGCGCAGCACCGCTCCACTGACACATTTGCCAACAAGATTTGAAGGAGATGGCTTGATTTCTGTCACAGATTTTAATTATAAAGACAAGCTCTTATGTCCATCAAACTCTTTCGGCTCAGGACGTGCTTTTCTAAGCCATCATTATTTTATTAACAGATGAGTCTTTTAATGATGAGCGTGTTGTAGGAGGTTATTTTTTTGGAAATAAATTGGCATTTTTGTCTTCTTCATGCCAGTGTGTCTTTTGATTTAAATGACTCCATTTGCCTTTGTCCCTTTTAAATGAAATAATCTTAGACGGTAGCTGCCCATCATCTGAGTTAACAGAACTAATCAAGCCAAATGTGTTTAACTCATTATATGCCTCCATTTCATCAGTAATCTACTGCGTGTCCATGTTATTAGGCCCTATTATGCATTTGTATAAGTAGCCCTCTCCTCTAAATAGCCAATCATGGGCTTTCAGTTTAGTCTATACACCTTGCATTCATGATCAAGAAGCTTAATTGTTGTTTGACCAACCATTAGGCTAGGGCTCCCCATCTCCAGTCCTGGAGGGCCACAGGTTTTCATTCTAACCCTTTTCTTAATTAGTGAACTGTTTTTGTTGCTAATTAACTTCCTTAGAATTTATTTTATTTTGACTTGCTCTTGAAGAGTCAGATCCCTTAACTGATTCTTTTTCTTTAATTAGCATCCAAGCAATAATGAGCTACAAAATGAACCAAAACATGACCAGCAAAACTGTGTCCATCATATACAGTAATCCCTCGCTATATCGCGCTTCGACTTTCGCGGCTTCACTCTATCGCAGATTTTATATGAAAGCATAACTAAATATATAACGCGGATTTTTCGCTGCTTTGCGGGTTCTGCGGACAATGTGTCTTTTTACTTCCTGTATATGCTTCCTCAGTTGGTTTGCCCAGTTGATTTCATACAAGGGACGCTATTGGCGGATGGCTGAGAAGCTAACCAATCAGAGCACGCAGTTAAGTTCTCCTGACTGAGAAGCTAACCAATCAGAGCACGCAGGAGCTATGCAGTGTTAACCAGGAAGTCTCATCTCGCTCATTCAGCATCAACGTGCTTCGCTGTGTAAAGAGTTGTGCTCTTTAGTGTTTATCTTTGTGCATAGTCAAGCCCTTCATTATGGCTCCAAAACAATCTGCTACTGCTTCAGGTGCCGTGCCCGAGCGCAAGAAGAAGATGTTAACGATTGCCGAAAAGGTAAACGTTTTGGATTTGTTGAAGGCTACGATTCTTTTTATTTAAAAAGTAGGAAAGGAATATAAGATCTACGGCTGCAGCGTCCTTTTAACCAGGGTGCAAAACGAGTTGTAAGTGGATGTAATAAGGCAGTAGTCTGGATGGAATCTGCTTTAGGGATTTGGATTGAAGACTGCCAGAAGAAGAACAACGGCAGTGCTACACAATCGCCTGAAGTGGCTCCTTTACAAGGGCTGTAACGCTCTCCTTTGTTGTGCAGTAAAATTAAACTCATTGTTATCGGACAAGTCATCGTGTCATTGTTGGTGAGTAACCATAAATAATTAATACATTTACTGTATACTATTTTTCTTGCAATGTACGTATTTATTGCTGGTGACCTGTCTATCGTAATGGCTGTAACATATGTGATATCGGAGACACTCAATATCTTTAAAATAATATTTAGGTTTTACTGTATATAAACAGTGTGTGTTTATATACATAATTTCAGTGAATCTTACCTAATATCTAAGAGAATACAAAGGGATTATGCTGTATAACGCTGCGGGGAATATTTATAAACAGTGCGGGAGAGTTTATAAGGGCTTAAAATATATAAAAATAACCATACAAACATATGGTTTCTACTTCGCGGATTTTCACCTATCGCGGGGGGGTCTGGAACGCAACCCCCGCGATGGAGGAGGGATTACTGTAATATCTGAAAATAAAGAAAGATGAAGGTCTCGGGAATGTTGATCTGGTGAGGTCCACAAAACATTTTACCAGCGCTCTTAGCAAAGAGAAAATTAACAATTATGGAAATATCTGCTATTGCACAATGAGAACAGCACCAAGACTTGGAATTAAAGACTGGATTTACCGTATATACTCGCGGATAAGTCGGGACTTGATTTTACTGTATAATTTGTGGTATTTTATAATGTCGGTTGTGTAAATCGAATGTGGAAAACTCACGCTATTGGTCCAAGAGATTATGATATGCTAATGCCCACCTGAGAGAGTAACCACCGAGTACACGGCCTTTTTTTGTATGTGGGTGCGGCAAATGCGCCGTATCAGTGGGTGCTCCTAAACTCTCTCTCTCTCTCTATTGCGCCTACGTGACCACACGGTAATACCTGAACTATTCCGAAGCAACATTTGCACTGTTTTGTGTTTTTTTTGTATCTCACACCCTCATACATCTTTATCGTAAGAGCATTCCTTATCTATGGTGAAGCGTTCAATCAGAAGAAAATATGTAGCTGGTTTTAAATTAAAAGTCGTTGAAGTAGCGAAAGAAATTGGTAACTGCGCCACTGCAACAAAATTCGATGCGTCGGAGAAATTGATGCGAGATTGGAGGAGGCAAGAAGATGTAAAAGAAATAAATGAACTCGTCGTTTTCCACTAGGAGGCGCTAGCTCCCTGGAAATACGTTCGTTTTGCAATTGTGGCGTCTTAAGCAACCTGAACCTAAATAGATATATTATGAAGAGGCGAT
>JANRMT010062810.1:20156052-20206869 GCA_026402145.1 Polypterus bichir lapradei | reverse complement strand
GCCTTAGTGATACGGCAGTAAGAAATCGTATAAGAGAAAGTACCTTCGCTTTCTTTGATGGCAGTTTACGCAGCATAACAGACGGGAAGCCACGACAGGACCTTGTGTAGAGTCTGCCATTTTTGTCTCTGCGTTGGAAGGATTTTCAGGATCGGATGACGTTTTCTCCCTTCTGTCCATCGGCTTCCAAGGAGTGCCGGGCAATGTTCCAAGGCTTGATACTCTTTCTCCATGTGCAGGTCCCCACTTAGGTGAATAATACAATTCCAGACAGGGTAAAGAGAGGATACAATTTCATGCTGACTCTAACACACATAAATAGTGCATGTTGCCCATTTGCAGTTGTTCTTAACTTGTCTTGTCTTAAAATGCTTGCCTAGCAGTTCTAAATGATGAGCCCCTGTGTGCTAAATCTGGCTTTGTGTTAGCTGTACATGTGAGAAGAAAAGACAAGCAGATTTAAAATATTTGCACAGAGCACAGTGACATATTAAACTTACATTCTGATTACAGTCATTTTTTGAACGGGCGTATAAGTCGGGGTCTGATTTTATGGTCGATTTTTCGGTTTCAAGACCCAACTTATATGTGAGTATATACAGTAATTAGCGACAAGAATTGGTACGTAATTAAGTAACTGGTTGGAGTGAAATTGGTTGGCGTTTGTGGCCCAGACTTAGTTGGTCTTCTGTCTGCTCACTCACTTCACATTTCAGTCAGTCAGTCAGTCAGTCATTGTCCAACCCGTTATATCCTAACACAGGGTCACGGGGTCTGCTGGAGCCAATCCCAGCCAACACAGGGCGTAATGTAGGAACAAATCCCAGGCAGGACGCCAGCCCACCTCAGCACTTCACATTTCATTTCTGTTAAAAGAAAAAAATGAAGCAATTCAGAGGAACGATGAAGAAATTCAGGGTAACAAATCTAAAATTAAAAACAAGTCAATTAAAATTAATTCAAAATAAGATAACTAACAGCAAAAACAGTGCACTAATTATGAAAAGGGTGAGAATGAAAAATAGCAGCCACTGAGGCCCTTCAGGACCGGAGTTGAGGACCACTGCATTAGAATTTCCAAGATCTGATCTAAGCGGCTAGTGTTGGTGCCAGATGGTTTGGTTCCAGCATCTCTGAAAAGCTGCCATCCTGGATTTCCAGGTACTACATGATTGGCCAAGAAACAAACAAAAAAATAAAATCCAATGAGAAGCACTTAGTTGTTAGAAAGAAAGGTCAGACGGGAATGGCCAGATTCCTTCAAGCCAGCAGAAATACTTCAAAATCAGTGTCTTAAAATGACGGTGTGAAGAAGACCATCTCCGCATGTGGCCATGTCGAACCCTGAAAGAGACTGGCTATAGCAGCAGCAGATCATGTTGAGTTCGTGGATGAGGAGACGGAGATCAGCATGAATTCTCTTTATTGCCTGAAAGAGTTTGGGCCGTCGCTGAGTCAAAATTGGGTCCTATAAGTTACTTAATAGGTGGCCATAATTGATTGAACACTGGGTGTTTTTAAATAGGGGGCACTGACCACCAAAAAAAGTGGCCAGAAAATGCACAGTCGGCCTAGCAATTTAAAGTGGATGGTGCAGTTCTTTAAAACACCTGACATTTCTTTGAAATATTATGCAATTAAAGGATATGGTTTAGCTTTGTAAATCTCCTCTTGCCTATGTAAGCTTAATACCTGATCTTCAGGCTCTTTCATTTTTTTTTTCTCATAAAACTGCATGCTGAGGTTACAAATCCTACATAGATTTTTGAAGGATGCCTGATTTGAAATAAAATGTTGTAATGCATAATTTTCACTTGGTTGGTTTTTGAATTGTATGATTTCATTTTATTTTTAGACATGCCTAGAAAAGAACATTGAGAAGGCCATTGCTGAAGGGGACACTGTGAAAGCTGAAGAGCTGAGTGACAGATTGGCCACTCGTGAGGTATGTCGTTCAGATATGCGATCTTGGGGGTCCTTTTTCTATGACAAATTGGACTAATGGCTCTGTAACCATAAGCCATTTTATTCTGATAGAAGCAATGACTGGAACTTGCTGATAAAGCTTTTTCAGTTAGGCCTAGATCCCGGAGCCTTAAAATTCATTTCATGTTAGAATAAGTTCATGTAAATTCCTAATTTTTTTGATGTTTAGCAATGTTTAAAACACTTTGATTTTGCCTTAATAGAGACTGTAGTTTATTAAAACTTAATTCCTAATAAAAGTCTCAAGGTACGCTTAGATGTCTTTGAAGCTGTAGGTGGTTATGAAATTTGAAACCCAAGAAATATGTAATAAAGTAATCTCAAGCGTAATTTAAATTTATATATACAAAAAATATGAAAATAAAATGCTATAAAAGAAAAACTTTGAACAATGGCGTGATTTTCCATTTCAGCCTTTTAGCTAAATGGAGACATGATGTGGAGACTAATTTAATGCAGGGTACGTTTTGAAATTGGTCTAAGTCAGCATTTCCTATCCTGGTTCTGGTGAATGACCAAGGCTGCTGTTATTCAGCCTCACCAGGTTCATAATCAGACTCCAGCCTTTGACTTTTAATTAAGTCCTTGTTTAATTATACTTTCCCATCTATTCTTTTCTGTTTTAATTCAAAATGCTCAGTTGAGTGAGTTTTTACTTTGCAAGATGTTTAGCCATAATGAATGTAGAAAGACCAGACGTTCACAGTTTACTCATTTTGCATTTAAGAATGTCCAGGAGGTAGAGGTTGGCCATCAAAACTATGACTTTGCCTGTTTTGAAGCACCGTGGTCCAACCAGAGGTGTGTTTTCTGCAGGAATGTTATGTAAAAGAAGCCCGGCCACAGACAGACACCAAGGACACACTTATGTTCAAATGCACACTTTATTTCTTATTTTTCTTCTGTACAGCACACAATGCACAAATTACCCACAAGGCTCAGTCCTTTTTGCTTGTATTCTTAAGTCTTCTCCTGCCTCTACTCCTCCACTCGCAAGCTCCGTCCTCTTCCACCCAACTCCGACCCCCGAATGGAGTGAGGCAACCTCTTTTATACTGCACCTGGAAGTGCTCCTCGATCAACTTCCGGCAGCACTTCTGGGTGTGATGGAAGTGCTGCATGCCATGGCTCCGGAGCTGTCCCGGTGCCCCGATGTAAACCGTGGGGCTGCCCTCTTGTGTCCAGGGGAGGTACTGCTGGTGATTTGTCCTCTCCCCTGGTCCTTTCCTCAAAAGAGTGTCCTGACTGGGCCAGGTCCCCGGTTGTCTATCACAGCTGTCAGCTGTAGGTCATTTTCCTTCCTACAGTTGTCAACCTCCCATATCTCGGCTCTTATGTAAATGAAACATTACATTGGTATGAGTTTGTTATTTTTAACTATGCTGTGTTACTGGTATCTAATTATACTGGTAAATTTGTAAACACAGCCAGGATGTCTCATGCATTTTGTTAGTTGTGGTGTAGGAACATTAAATACTGTGCCACTGTGGGGCTTCTTTAGCCAAAAATACCAGCTTCAGTTAACCTCTTTAACATTACATTTAATAATAATAAAATAAAAAAAAGAAACATTAAAAGCGTTGCGTTTTTGTCTTGACAAATTACATTTTAATTAAATCTCATCTTTCTACTGTAAAACGTGTAAAACACTAAAAGTTAAAAGTCAGAAGTGTAATATAGTTTAGTATAGGGCTGCAACTAATGATTATTTTGGTAGTCGACTAATCGTTCAATTTTCTTTACGATTAATCACAATTATTTCATGCCTGACTATTTTGATGCCAGCGACCAGTGGTTGCACATCCTGTTCTGGGCTCCAGTGCATTTACCTCATTTGCTCACGTCTGTCAACCTGTGAATGTCGCCCTGATGTCTCTGCATTAACACGATTAAAATGAATAATAATCAAATAAAAATCTGGGCTCCAGTGCATTTACTTCATTTGCTCACGTCTGTCAACCTGTGAATGTCGCCCTGATGTCTCTGCATTAACACGATTAAAATGAATAATAATCAAATAAAAATAACCAGTGAGACATATGAATGTGAAAATAATCAGATGTTTTTTTATATTAGTGTGATCATCACAATAAAAAAGAAATACATTAAACAATACAAACTAAAGTGCACATAGTTTTTAAACACAAAAAGTGCATTTAACTTAACCAAAAATGGCCACTAGTGTGTCTTAAAGCCCAAAAGTTTAAATAAAGCTTCAATCCAAATAAAATAAAATAATAATGTACAGTTTATAAAAGATTCAGTTCATATATTCCTGATTGCCATGCAGGAACGTGAGCATTTGACGTGCTCTGGTGTGAAGCTGGCTCTCTTCTTTGAGACAATGTTCCCAGCTGCTGAGAAGAGATGCTGTGAGGGAGTAGAGGTAGCAGGAATACATAGGAATGATTTTTCAGACAGAAAGATGTTTTAATCATCACACTCTGAAAGAAAAGTGTTGTAGTTTATCACATCATGTACTATATTATGCCAAAATTAAAAAATAACGGACTAAAATATGTAAGAAGGTAATTACTGCCAGCACACCGGAGCCGAGTATATTCGGAAAAGTACATTTGTTGAATGCTGTAACCAGCTAGCGCCGGTATCCTGTGCAATTTGGAAGCACGCCGAAGCCGAGTATATGCGGCGACATACATTCATTGAACTCCGCAACCGGCTAAAGTTGTTTCTCAGTGCAGTTTGCCAGCACGCCGGAGCTGATCAGTCAGTGCTGTATATTCGTTGAGCAGCCAGCTCACGACCACTGCCGGCCCCGGCAGAACTGCAGCAACACTGTCTCTGGGACTCAGCCGCTGCTATACTTTGGGAATTGAGATGTTTGCTTAAAATGTGCAGCTAAAAAGTATTTGGCGTCCAGGGGTGCATTAACCCCCAAGTATGTGTCAGTTTCAGGGTTAACTATCATTGTCGAAACCTTGATATACACATTATAGTACAAACATCAACGTTAACACGTTACACTAACTTTACTCGCTAAAACTTACCTCTCGAGAGACGGCGGCATCACAGCTTGGTAGGACCATAGACATATACAGTGGTGTGAAAAACTATTTTCCCCCTTCCTGATTTCTTATTCTTTTGCATGTTTGTCACAGTTAGGTTATTTTTTAACAAGGGGGCAATTACTTTTTCACACAGGGCCATGTAGGTTTGGATTTTTTTTTCTCCCTAAATAATAAAAACCATCATTTAAAAACTGCATTTTGTGTTAATGGTTAAATGTGTTTGATGATCAGAAACATTTTGTGTGACAAACATGCAAAAGAATAAGAAATCACACCACTGTATAAATAGACGCCGCATTCACTGTTGCCCAGTTGACACAATACATCAGCACGTCCGCCATATTGTGAGTGGCAAAAGTGCCATTTAAACTAATACAGGTAGACGTGGAAACCGAGTTTCTGATGAAAAAACAATATCGTTTAAAACAGTATCGTTTACATACAACAGATTTTGGCGAATCGTTTACATGCAATTATTTATATCCATGTATACACTAATAATGAGGGGAAGGTGGTGGGTGTGACAGAACAAGATGATGAGGACAGGAAGATATGGAAGAAGATGATTAGCTGTGGCAACCACTAATGGGAAGAAGAAGAAGAAGATTGTTTTGGATAGGAATATAAATAACAAGGTGGTTAAATTTGAAGATGATACCAAGATAGGTGGATTGGCAGATAATTGAGAATAATCACAGTGGGACTTGGACAGCATACAGACATGGCCACACTTATGGCAGATGAAGCTTAATGTAAGTAAATGTAAAGTGTTACATGTTGGAAGGAAAAATATATTTGACTACAAATTTGGAGGTCTGATAATCAAAAATAAACCTAATGAGAATGGTTTAGGAGTTGCAGTGAACTCAACACTATCGACTGCCAGACAGTGTTCAGAAGCCATTAAGAAGGCTAACGGAATGTTTGGTTATATAGCATGATGTTTAGAGTACAAGTTTAAGGAGGTTCTGCTGAAGCTTTGTAACGCACTGGTGAGGCCTCCTTCTGGAGTCCTGTGTAATAGCAATGTTGAAAAATGTCCAGAGAAGAGTGACTGGGCTGATTCCAGAGCTATAAGGAATGAATTTTGAGGAAGATTAAAAGAGCTGATCCGAATCAAGTTAAGCAAAAGAAGATCAAGAGAAGACATGATTGAAGAGTTTAAAATTATGAAGAGAATCAGTTCAATAGATCGTCACTGTGTCTTTTAAAATGGGTTCATCAAGAACACAGGGATGCAGTTGGAAATTTGTTAAGGGTAAATTTCACACAAATATTACAAAGTTTTTCTTTACACAGAGAACCATCGAAATATGGAATAAGTGACCATGTAGTACGGTAGCACTTTAGGGAGTTTCAAAATTAGACTTGATGTTATTTTAGAAGAATTAAGTGAATAAGACTGGCGAGGTTTGTTGGAATGAATGGCCTCTTCTCGTCTCGATTGTTCTAATGTTCAGTTTTTTGTGGAACTCGCACCAAAGTTAGAAAGAAATGCACCAAATGAACCAGGTGTGAAAGCAACATAATTCACAGCAGGCATGTGAATTAAAGCCCCCCTGCCCCCTCATCTGTATAGACACTATATGTAATGCGTGTGTAGAACACAGAATTATTCATAACCCACAAGTATCTCTCCACACTCCCAACAAAATGAGCTCCCCATGCATAGGCAATGGTGTCATATATCGTTAATGTTTTGAAATGATGATGTGAATGTTTAAGACATCACACAGACCTGTGCTGTGACATTAACAGTTCCCTTTACTCAAACCAAGGGGCTTAGTCTGTGGCTGTTTTTCAGAGTTCGGGCTCTTATCATTCTCCTTCCTCAAACTTTACAGTAGGTGCCGTGCAGTCCAGTGGGTTGTGTTCTCCTGGATTCATCCACCAGACTGCCAGATAGTGAAGCGTGACTCATCACTCCAGAGAACTCATCACTCCAGAGAAATCATTTCCACTTTTCTAGAGTCAAATGACTGCATACTTTATGCCACTCAGACTGATGCTTGGTATTGTACATTGCGTTCTTAGGTTTGTGTGCAGCTGCTTGGCCATGGAAAGCCATTTTTTGAAGCTCCTGATGCACAGTTATTGTGCTGATGTTGCTTCCAGAGGCAGTTTGGATCTCACTTTGTTGTGAGTGTAACCACCGAGGATTATTGATTTTTACATCCTGTGCTCTTCAGCACTTGATGGCCACCTTCTGAAAGTTTGCATGGTCTACCACTTCCTGCCAGAGCTGTTGTTGCTCCTTGACACTTTCACTCCACAGTAACAGCTCTTGTAGTTGACCAGGGTATATTTAACTGAAGAGAAATTTAAAGTCACGGACCTCTTCAGTGCAACTCATTCGACTGCAAATGTTTGTCAATAGAGACTGCATGGTGTAAAGCCAACCCTGTCACACACAGTTAGGAGACAGGTTTGGCACCCAGCATACAGTTTATTTACAGTGCACAAATCACCATCACACAACACAATCCAGTCCCTTCTCTGCTTTTTCCTCTTCCTCCCGACTCTGGCCATTGAGTGGTGGTAACTGGCCCCTTTTTATAGGGCACCTGGAAGGACTCCATGTGGCCAACGAGCTTCTTCTGGCAGCACCTCCGGGTGTTGGGGAAGTGCTGCCAAATAGGGCCTTGCAAAAGTCCTGGTGCCCCCTGAGCAAAACGGTCTTGAAAACACTCTCTACCCCGATCCTTCCCTACTCGGGGCATCCTGGCTGGGTAAGGGCTCCGGCCGTCTGCTACAATGGCAATGTGCTTCATTTTATGCACCTGCTAACTTTTGGTGCAGTGGAATCACCTGAACCCAATAATTTGAAGGGGTATCCAAATAATTTTGGCCATCTAGTGTACCAGGAAACCAATGTAGCATAGCATCACCAGTCCACTTAACCTGAACGTCTTTGCACTGTGGAATGAAACTGAAGCACCAGGAGGAAAACCCACTTGGAAGAAAACTGGAGTCCGTGCTCAGTCCCATTTATTATGAGCTAAAATATACGGATGCAAAAATCAAGTGAATACACGTCTAGTATCCAGCCCTGACAGTGAAGACTTGAAGTGTGCAGGTTTGTACTTAATACCTCAGAGGTCAAGCTCGCTTATCTTCTATTATTAATATGAGTGTTTATTTTTACTTCAGCAAATCATTTTTAGTGAAGTATAGGCTAACATGTGCTGACACTTACCTGGAGGCATATTGCTGCCAACCTGGCAAGATAAAATTCTTCAATGCTAAAGTCCTTTCTGCAATTAATAACAACGAGATGTGTACATTTATTTTAATCAGTTCATCCAAAGTTATCTACTAATTACATTATATAAATCAATAAATCTATAAATAAATCTAAAATTGTCTATCATAGCCGGAATTTGCAAAGTAATGCGGTTAGTAGTGGGTTTTTTTTTCCATGCCTTTACTAAGTAAAGTACGTCAGTAAAGAAATTCTAAGAAAACCATTCAATTGCTGCTGTTTTAACTATTTCTCTGCTTTGGAAGTGAAATATCAGAGCTGTTCCCCCAGGATTATTACGATTACACCATAGATCTCAATGTGCTACATGGAGGTCATCCTGTTGTGGTTGCAGTGTGTCTGCAAGAGTGAGACCGTGACATGATGTGTGGTTAATGTGTTCCTCTTAAGTAAAACATGTTACAAAAGGATTTAAGATACTCCAAAGCACTCGTTTCCCCATGGGTAATAACAGGAAAGAGTTTTAACTCATACTTGAACTAACACACACGTTATTTGTGTTTATTAAAAGAAGAACTTACAATATTTAATTTAAAAGATTCAAATTAAAGGCCTCCTTTCCGGAGGATGCTTTAATTAAATTGTTTGAACCAAATACGAGATAACAAAGAAGTATAACTTTGATTTTCATGAAATATTTTACTATTCTCCGTACTATTCTATAAACATATATCAAGGATGGCATTTGTGACAGGGCCAATATTTTGACTTGAAGCTCTTGCTGGATTTGCACATGATTTGGCCACTTTCAGAGTGGACATAGTGACTTCCAGTTGAATCGCTCGTTCTAAATTAAATTAAGCACAGCTATCAGCTTTGTAAAATTCTGAAGCCTATTGTGGCAGGCATACCCCCGGACACAGACAGACCGACACCAGAATGTCCAAAACACACTTCTTTATTAATTCTTTCAGCACCACAATGCCATCTCTCACCAACTCTCTTCTTTTCTTCTTCTTTCTCTTCTTCTTTCTTTCTCTTGACCTCCTGTCCCCTCCTCACAAGCTTCGTCTCCTTCCTCCCAACTCTGGCTCATCTACTGAAGGGAGGTGGCCCCTTTTATTATGACCCGGATGAGCCCCAGGTGCTCCCCCTGACGTCACTTCCTGGTGTGGCGGAAGTGTCAGAAGAACACCTGGAAGCACTCCGGATGCCCTTGAGATTACTTCCGGCAGCACTTCCTGGTGTGGCGGAAGTACTGCCATCCAGGATTCCCTAACTGTCTGGGCGCCCCCTGGCAGTGGCCACGTCCTGTCATAGTGGTGAGAGTCCCAGCTCCGCTCCTGTGGCCCCCAATTAGACCCAGGCGGCTGCCCTCTCATGGCCATGAGAAGTATCGTCCAACTCGGGGACTGTCCAGGCGTCCTGGCCGGGCAGTGTCCCCGCTCATCTGTGACACTATTTAAAGTACTTGCCTAGTAGATTTTGCATTATGAAGATGATGACATTTGTGTTGCAAATTTAGCACAGCAGGGAAAGAAGTACTTTTTTTTTTTTTTTTTTTTAACATGTTATGACTATTCCATTGCATTCCACATAATAAAACATCACAACTTATGTAAGGAATGCCATGTTCAGAGAATCAGATTTTTTTTTTTTTTTGTGTTTATGCTGTAATACTTCTGTATGGCGTATCTTCCTTGTAAATTCTTTCATTGTGATCTTGTATTTATGCATTCCCCCAGTTATTCTATTACATATAAAACATGTACAATTTAAGTTTTTAATATAAAAGTTAGTATGTGTTTTATTATGGAAAGGGCTTGGGGTGACCCAGTCCTAAAACACAGATTTGTTTATTCCCACATTCCTGTTCTTTTTTTTTTTTTTTTTTATTTGGGCACACACACAAGTCCTTGATTTCAAATTTTGTCCTTTTGTCCTTGCACTCGCCTGTCTCGCTGAAGCCAGACATATCTCTCTATTATAATAATAAAATCTTGGGATGAGACAAGACTTTTTAGCCTGGGACAGATGTGACTTTTTCAGAGAGATACTTTCAAGTCTTGCGAGACGAGTCTTTGCGCCAAGAGATTTAACCACACTCAGTGCCGGAAATAAAACACAAAGAGTATATGACAAAGTAGAACGTCATTGAAAATTCAAAAACATTGGTGCGATTCACATGCAGAGCAGGTTAGAGATAATGAAAGTACTAAAATTCGAAAGTCTCAAAAAAATTCTAGTAAAGATCGCATTAGCGCAAACAAACGGAAATTATTACTTGGTGAAATAACGGAACAGCGAAAAGAGATCAAATATATTGTTAGGATTTAAACTTTTAAGTCAGAGACTTGTAGATTATCTAATTCGTGTTGCCATCAGGGAAAAGTAGTTTCTTCTGAATGAACAATGGGAGATGGAGTTTTCTACAACCCTGTTGGGATCCAGGGGTGCCACCGGGGGGGCTGCCGTGGTTCCTGAGCCCACTTGGACTTCCACCACACCCAGAAGTGCAACCGGAAACAGATGGTCAAACACCTGGAGAACATCCGGGTGGGCTATAAAAGAAGCAAGCAGCTGCCACTCTGGGAGCCAGAATTGGGAGGAGAGAGACAAAACTTGCTGGAGAGGAGTGGTAGAAAAAGAGAAGAAGAATTGTGTAGGCTTGTGCTTATTGGGACTGTGTTGTGCCTTTGGGGAATGGGGAAAGAGTTGCCCACAGGCAAAGAAAAGAAAATAAAAACATTTATTTGTTTTATCAGTGTGCCTCCTGCGTCTGTCTGTGCCGGGTTGAGCGCTGGTGTAGCAGCTTTTGTCACAACATATAAATGTGTGTCACATGTGCAGAGAGCACATTACACATTTTAAAAATAAACATAACCTGTTGCAAGAGAAAAACCTTCTGTAGCATCATATTATGCATTGGCATTTGATGGCATCTATGGACGAGTGTTAAATGTGAATGATATATACAGTAATTGCAGGTACTGTGTGCAGTCATTGTTGCTTAGCATTACGACAGTAGTGTAGGAGTCGATGTAAGCTTGAAAGAATTGGCAGCTACATTTGTGAAATTATGAACAGCAAAATATGCATTTGAATAAACAGTGTGGCACACTCCGTCAACAGGACTGCGGTTAAGAGAGCTGATAACAAAGAGCCCGTTGAGATGCAGACTTCGTAGTTGAAATGCCCCAATCAACAGATCTATCTGGCAGTAGTTGCACAAATGAGATGCCCAACATCCACATTCTGACTGCACGTCTAAGTGAATAACTAAAGAAATATAACACTTCTGTCTATTTGGAAATGCAACTATGCTATGACGAAATAGCCACTGTGCTTTAACACGTTGTTTATCCGTAGACCACAATGCTAATCTAAATTCTGTTTACTGTTAAAAATGTCATGTAGTGGTGTAATAGTTAAAATGACAGAAAGATATCTTAGCAGACAGGGGCACCTCTCAAACGTGTGGAGGCCAGTAGCCACGGTGGTCTGTGTGTGTGTGTGTGTGTGTGTGTGTGTGTGTGTGTATGTGTCTATCTATTTGTCACCACTGTCCCTGCACTCATTACAATGTGCAAATTAACCATTAACCATCCGTTACCTTGTGCTACTGAATTCCTGAATGGATCACAGCAATTTTAGCATTTTATTTTCTGTCAGCGTCAAGTCTATTGTTCAGTAGCTTTTTCTCTCTTCCTGAAACCCCAGTTTGAGGTTTAAAATGCATGGACTGGAGCAATGGGGGAAGGGGGGCAGCGGGGTGTTTTAGGAAGAAGCCCGGTGGAATGTCACTGCTATTCCTTACACATTTTTTGACAAGTTATCCCCTGATGTGTATTGTCGTTTAAAAATCACATTCTGCCCCACAAAACTAGGGAAGGAGAAACAGCCGCCTACTACTACTATGATCTGACTTAACTCAGCAGGGTTGCCTTCAAATGCTGCTCCATTTCACTGTCTTAGAAGAGTACTCCATAATCTCTAGATCCAAGACAAGCAAGGGAGCAGGTTTGAACTTTTTAGTAATATTATACTTTTTAAAATTGAATATGCCTTACGCAGAAGCAAAACAAATAAATTTTATAATTACACCATACAACCTGGATATTTAGCAGCTGTCATTGACAGAATTGACCAATGCACCCTGTATGTATTGATGTTCAGGTGGCTCTCAGTTCTTACATTTCCACTGTGTATGGCTCACGGCCAGGGTCTTCTGGTCTTCATTCTTCACTCTTCCAGTATTTGCTTGAAGTTGCCGACTTCAAAGCTTGTTGGGGCACAAGGTGAACGCCTCTAGCTTATTTTGTCCAGTGTCATTTTGATAGACTATATCAATACATGTTCACATGGTGTGCATGCACATAGGTATCCAATCGGTCAATATTCATGTTGTTTGCATGTACACCAATGTCCAGTGGTTCAAGGGCCCTGAAGGAATGTCAAGAAATTATTTTTGCATGTTTGCCTTAAGCTGCAAAATGGTCCTGCAACCACTCCCTGTTATCTGTGGTTTAGAGAAGCTGCTAACGCAAAGAAAAAGAAGAAAGACTTCATAGTCTTCTCATAATCTGCCATCTCTCTATTATAAAAAAAAAATCTTGGAAGGAGACGAGATGTGATTTTCTCAGAGAGACACTTTCATGTCCCGCGAGACGAGTCTTTGTGCCAAGAGATTTAACCAAGCCTGGTGCCAGAAATAAATGACAAAGAGTAGATGACAAAGTAGAACATCGTAAAGAATTCAAAATGTTGGTGTGATACACATGCAGAGCAGGTTAGAGATAATGCCAGTATGAAAATTCAAAAGTCTCAAAAAAAGGACAGTAAAGATCACATTAGTGCAAACAAACGGAAATTATTGCTTGGTGAAATAACGGAACAGCGAAAAGAGATTGAATATATTGTTCGGATTTAAAATTTTAAGTCTGAGACTTGTAGATCATCTATCCACTAGAATTAAAAGATTTGTTGTTTGGTGAAAGTGAAATCCCATGACAGAAAATTTCAAGCCCCACGAGACAAGAGCTTATGCAGAGAGATTTGGAAAAGTCCTGTCCACATAACCACGCACACGGTTCAATCATTTTTCATTTGTGTGAATGCTATTGTCAGACACATTTCTTGTAGAGAGAAAGAAACAATATTCACGCATGGGCAGTTATGCGTTGCATTGTCACAATGTAATTCCAAATACGGAATCAAAATTCAGTGCGATATTGATGAAAAGGTAAAAGCGAAAAGAGATCAAATACAGGGTGGTCCAGATCTAACTATGCAGATCCAGATCGTCTAGATGACTTTGAATTATGCGGGGACGATTCCAGTTTGGCGCAAAGACGATTCTTCGTGTCGTCAGTTCGCACACTTCTGATGATTTTCTATGTAATAAACTTAAGTTATAGCGTAATGAAATAATATGGACATAGGTGATATAACAGAAGTATGTAGAAATCGTTTGGTTTTAAACTTTAAGACTTGTAGAACGTCTAATTCGTGTTGCCATCAGGGAAAAGTAGTGTTTCTGCCCAATGAAGAGGCCTATCCGTGAGAACGAAATTGCTGGAGCGAAGCGCAGGCGAGGAGGTTGGCGAGTGAAGTGAGTAGGGGGCAAAGCCCCCTAGTCTATAATTCATTAAAACATCTCAACATATGCATTATAATGCTTCATAATCTGGGATTTTTTGGTACCGGAAGTAAACGCCATCTTTCCTCTAAATGTTCCTTCCTGCTTTTGGAATGGAGTAACAAGGTCCAGACTTTACGAAAAGAAACTACACACTTCAATGCAATCTGAACTTTTTGTCCTTGTTGTCCATGTGGACTGTTCGCTTACATCTGGTGAGTCCTGCTGCATGGATCAAGTCTATTTATGCACAAGCAGCTTGGTATATGTCGGCTATATCCAGGGGGCCTCCAGTATCCTTAAATTCGACGTGAAACTGTGTCCCCATCTGTCCCTGCTGTTCAGTTATACCTTCATACACAATCTGAAGAAATATTACCAGTTTTTATTTTTGGTATTTAAAGAGGGGTTACATCTTGATACTCTAGAAGTCTCTGCCAATGCCCCATTGTTAAATGAATAGTTTTCACATGTCACTTAGTCTAAAGTTGACGCTGAAACAGGTGAGTTATTTAAATCTCCTCAAAGGATTACAGTTGGATTTAGATGTCTCAATGTAAAATTGATTTTTAGAAACTGAGCGCTTTAATCTATCATGTCGATGTAGAAATCTCTGAAGCACACACTAAAATGCATGCTGATGAATGGAAACTGCTATGTCTGGCCTACATGAGGAATCTGCTCATTTCCCTTTATTTTTTGCATAGTGTTGTTCACGGAGTACAGGTTCAAAGTGCCTACAAATATTGACAAAGAAAATTCAATAATTGTATATTATTAAACCATAGAATATTAAATAAATTGCAAGTTACATTAAAACACATAGTTAAACAGAATAGTCATTACAATATAAAGTTAAAACAGGTATAAAATATTACTGAGATCTTGCAAGTTGATTGATTGAGAAGTAAAAAAAATGAAAACTTCTATCAACATCTGGGAAAACCTGTGGGTAGAAGGGTCTAGTATCCTGGTTCTCAGTTTTTTACTGGATAGAAGATTCAAAAATAATTTGATCTGTGTGGGTTTCTTTTGATAATGATTTTTTTCTTCCTTTTTGCCAGTTTCAATTAAAGTCATTTACTACAACTGTTCTAATTAAAAATGGAAGTGAATGTCGCTTTAGCCATGATTGAGCGAAAGTTCAATTTAATAAGTGGCACCTGTAAAAGAAAGAGAGGACAACAGTAAAGAGTTGGGGTGCCAAGATGACCATCCGGTATAATTGGATGCAGCAAAAAGTCAGAAAAACACACTATGTTGTCTCTGCAGATAAGAGTTCAAAACAGAACTGGCGAGGATGGCAAAGCTTCTGGTTTTCAGTCCTTCCAGCAGGAAGAGGTGGGGCCAGTGGACAGACACCGGAAGTGACATCAGAGGTGTTCTACCTGCCAGAGGGAGAAAGAGAGAAAGGTGTTAAGACACAGCGCCAACCCCTGCTGTGGCGGTGGAATTGCAGTCCTTAGAGCCCTTTAGCTGCCCTTTATGCACACACACGTGTGACACACCCCTACTCTCTTGTCAATATTAAGATAGAGCAGGTGGACGGAATGGAATAATTAATGATTTAAATAAATTGCCCTCACCTACACTCATCATGGACCAGTCTATTGATCCCAATCAATGTAATCTCCATTTCTTGGGCATCTGAGAGAAAATTAACGTTGACAAAGGGAAACACGAACACTTCAATCAGTGATGGGACTAGAATTTGAAACCAGGCTTTTGCGGCAGCTGTTAGAGAGCTTACTACTGTGCCACCATGCCACCTTACATGTTTTTAATCGGTACAGTCATTTTTCTTTTTTTGACCATGTATTGGAAAAAGCTGGTTTAGAAAACAAATTATTCAGTCCTTCATCGAACTTGCTTAATTCAGCTCATGGTTATAGAGGTTAGAACCAGCACTTGGCTCAAGGCAGAAACCATGCCTGGATGTGGTGACATTTCACTGCATGTCCAAACACAGTTTAAATGATGGTACGCCAACTATTTAACCCAGATTCGGTTGCCCCTTGCCTTCTCTAATCCTATGCATTTAGAAAAATGGTTGACTAATGGATATGAAAATGGTATTTTTTTCCTTTATGGCATGAATGAATGGTTTTACTAGTACATATTAACTTATTACGTATGAGATGTTTCTTCTGCATGTGAGAATGAGATAGAAATGAAATCAATAAATGAATGCAAGTCTGGAATAGCAAATGCCAGTTTTAAAAATGGCTCAGTAAAGTTCTGTCTTTCTGTGGGATTTAACTATTATCTGTGGTATATTCTGTGCTCTGCTTCTAAAGCTGCTTTTCTGCAACTTCCAGGAAGCTAGCAGTCAGTTTAATTCTGATTGGCTTTGGGTTGCCAAATTTCCAGGTTGCTTTTCCATGGTATGAGATTCTGATGCAAGTGCTCCCTGGAATACTAGGCCACAGCCCCCATTATTCCATTCCAAAGGATTTGGATCCTTGTGTACCCTGTGTCCCCAGGCTATGTCCTGTTTTGGTTTGCTATGTGAGTGTTAAGTGCCATACGTGTTCAAATAAGAGGAAAAAAAAACCAATAAATATTTGGTTCTTGCTTGCTCTTCTTTTGTATTTTCAAAATCTGAGCATTTTCTGCATAAAATATTTCAAAACTTAAGATGAAAGGAAATTATTATTTACTATCACCCGTTGCATGGCTGCACTCGGGTTCTAATCTGGATCCTGAGTTGGTTTGTCGTGTGGTGGGTGCGGCAATGCACTGTATCAGTGCGTGTTCCTAACCTTATTACTTATTATTTGGATGATGCCTTTATCCAAGGTAACTTACAACATTGGCGATACAGTGGGTTACATTCCTTTTGTTTTGCCGAAGAGAGCACAGGCAGGTGAAGTTACTTGGCACACAGTGTCTGTAGTGGGATTTGAGCCCACAATCTCAGGGTTTGAAGTCCAGAGCCCTAACCACTATGCCAGTTGACAATGAGACTGTTTCATTGATCCAGCATCATGGGTCCAAACATCACATCTTTGTTGAGTTTACACATTCTCTGGCATGTTTTCCTCATATTTCTTTACACATGTGCCCTCCATAATGTTTGGTACAAAGACATATTTTTCCTCTGCTCCACAGTTTAAAATTACAAATCAAGCAATTCAAATGTGACTAAAGTGCACTTTCATGTGTTTCGGTCTCAACATTTAGAAATGACAGCACTTTTTCTACATGGTCCCAACATTTCACGGCACCATAATGTTTGGGACAATTGCTGTCACAGGTGTTTATGATCACTCAGGTGGGCTTCATGGCTTCATAAGATAACTTGGCTTGCTTCTACCCTTTTGGTAGCTGTAGTTGCCAACATGAGGACAATGAAAGTTGCCAATGAAAGTCAAAGTAATCATTATTAGGCTGAAAAACGCAAATAAAACAATTCAGGACACCGGTTAATCGTAGGATGACCTAAATCAACTGTATGGAATGTAACGAAGAAGAAAGAACACACTGTAATCACAAAGGGACTGGTAGGACAAAGAAAGACTTCCACTGCTGATGACAGAAGAATTCTCAGTATGGTAAAGAAAAAGCACCAAACACCTGTGCAACAAATTAGAGACAGTCTTCAGGAGGTACAGTAGATGTGTCTGTCAGTGACAACTATCAACAGAAGACTTGATGAACAGAAATACAGAGGCCACACTGCAAGATGAAGACCACTAGTTAGACACAAAAACAGGATGGCCAGATTACAGTTTGTGAAAAGGGACTTGAAAGAGCCTGCAGAATTGTGAGAAAAGGTCACATGGACAGACGAGACAAAGGTGAACCTGATCAGAGTGATAGCGAGAGCAAAATGTGGAAATGACTTTCCCAGATTCAAAGCAGACCACCTCGTCTGTTAAACATGGAGGTGGGGGTTTTACGGCTTGGGCAAGTATGGCTGCCACAGGTCCTGACTGGCACACAATCTCTTCACTGATGATGGAACTGCTGATGGCAGATGCACAATGAATTCTGAGGTGTACAGAAACATCTGATCTGCTCAAGATCCAGTGAATGCCTCCAAACTCACCAGACAGTTGCTTCACCATACAACAAGTTATTGATCTAAACATATTGCTAAGGTAAAACAGGAATTTGTTTCAGCTAAAAGTTGGAAAATTCTTGAATGGCCGAGTCAGTCACCCATTTTAAATCCAACTGAGCTGGTCTTACATAAGCTGAAGAGAAAACCTAAGGGTACAAGCCCCCAAAACAAGAAGGAAATGAAGATGTCTGCGTTATAGAAGCTTTGTTTAGATATTGGGCCTGTTGCATGGTAGTTCTAACTTTCTAGTTAAGACCCTTGTTAGTGTTTAGGTTGAGATTAATCTCTTGATCCTTTTTGCCCTGTAACCTGCCAATTTTAAAAACAGTTTGGGCAGAATAGTTGTTGGTCATTACAAAATCTGTAATTAGTGTAAATTTACCTTTCACACAAAAAAGATATATGGCCCATCTTCTTTTTTTTTTTTTTTTTTTTTTTTTTTAACCCTCTTCATCCCTTACATTCACACAGTTAGACTGGAGATATCGGTTCTTGAACATTTGCTCATCTTTTGTAGGGCATCTTTTACAGTAGGACATTTTATTCAAAATAACTAAACTGAAAATTACTTTTTAGCTATTGTAACACTGACAATAAAGGAAACCGGATAACTCGATTAATTTGTAGAACTGATAATGTAAGTGAAAGGTGCAATGAAATGGATATCTTGTGCCCCACGTGTTTCTGTCTTAGAAAAAGGTTTTCTCCATTGTGGAGGTGCAAACACTTAACAGGCATGTTCCGAATGGGCACCTGGTGGTGTCTATAAATTGCAGATTTCAGGCAGTCATTGCATGCAAGTACTAAATATGACAACTGCTTTAATAGATGTATCATTGCTATGTCCCAAACATTATGGTGCCCTGAAATGGGGGAACTACGTGGAAAAAGTGTTGTCATTTCAACGTGGTGGGACCGGAATTTATGCCAATCCCTTTAAGTGACAGTCTGCTATGTGTACTTTAATCACATCTGAATTGTTTGATTTGTAATTTTAAGTTGTGGAGCAGAGGGCTAAATCAAGAAGAATGTGTCTTTGTCCCAAATATTATGGAGGGCACTGTAGATCCCATTGTCTTGGGATCATACATTCTTCCCAGGTGTTTTTCTCTCTCTCTCTCTCTCTCTCTCATTCTCCATATCCATAGACATGCATAGTACTGTAGGTTAATTGGCAACTTAAAATTGGCTCCGTGTGTGAACTGGAGTGGTCAATGTGATAGACTGGCAACATCCTTAACAATCTGAATTGGATTAAGCAGATTTCAGAATCTTATAATAGTTTTTGTATTTCCTAGTTGCCATTTAATCAAACAAGGTTGTCTTTGAGGTGGAGAAATCTTATGCCAGGGTTAGAAACTGATCTGTGGTTCTCGCTTGTAAGGTATCAGTGCTATCTACTATGTGGCCTGAATAATCAGTTTTGCTATATTCAGTTTGGCAATCATTTAAGGAATAGGCTTCAGGATTATAGTAGAACATACATATGTGGATGGATTTTAACTCCTTGATTGCTTCAAAGTCTCAGTTTCACACCATGACTTTTTTTCTTTGTGTCTGATTTGAGCAGACACAGAATTCTGTTGGTATTCGTATGGTTGGTGTTCTAATCAGCAAGTATTTCAATTTGAGGAGTAAACTGGTATTATTGTAACGGAAAGTCAGGCCACAAGAGACTGAAAATGCAGAGACACCCTGATTAAATAACATGCCAAAAATGGAGTTGAGTCAAAGCACTGACAGCTGCCAACACACTTCCACATATTGGTGGTATTTAGAAAAACTAGAACTTACATGTTAGCTGGTTGTTGCTAAGCAACAGGGAACACTGGATATCCAGAGCATGACAACAACATATAAAGAGCAATAATGTAGTGCAAATACTATATTCAGAAATTTCAGTATTAATAGATAAGACACAATCAGAGTACTTTAGCTATTTGTTATTCCTTTTCACAACACAGAGAGATGACATTTGAATCCAGCAAAAGTGTTTTATTGCCGAATCCTTACAAGAAATAAGCTGTTGTGTAAATGTGGGGGTCTAATCCATTAGAAGACAAAGCAGGTAATTTCTATCGATTATAAATTCATTATTTATTTTTAGCTCTCTTCACACTTTGTAAGCTTAGGGCACTGCACAGATGGTGTAATGCAAAGCAGTGGAGAAGAAAGACATAAATAGCTTGAAGCTTCAGAGTGATCTTGATCTGTGGCCATATACTGTAGCTGAACATCACACAAAGCATTAATGTATCTTAATACATGTTAAAAATAGTCATATTGATGCAAGTAATACATTCATAAAGAAATATGTCTTATTCCAGCATAGGATTGCAAAGGTCAGTTCATCTGCATTCAAAAAATGCATATTGCATACATGGTCAGTGTGGAAGTCAAACCCATCCCAACACATTTAGGTGCAAAGCAGATGGATTCCATTGCTGGAACTTGCTCACACTGTGTCAATTTACCATCTCCTCTCAAACAAACCCTCCTGTCTCTAGAAACAGGTTGATATTGAAGCACCTTGATAAGATCCAAATGGAAGAGGAATTGGCATTCAAACGTTACAGAGAGTTATTTGTCTGTGATTCAAGTCTAGGCTATCGTAGCATTGAGACAACAGTTCTAACCACAGAGCCACACAAAATTAAAAAAGAAAAAGTATTTTCAAACCAGCTTAATCCAAATTTAGTTTCATGTAGAAACAGAGTTTATTCTGGTAGCCGTGTACAAAGCAGGATTCCACCGTGGATTAGATATCCATGCATCAATTACAGGGAGATCTGGGGTACTTGCCTGCATTATAGTTGTCAGTTAACCTAACCTGCAAGACTTTGAGGATTTGGGAAGAAAGGTTAAAATCGAGAGAAAAAACCTACTCCGACTCGGAGAGAAATTGCAGGCACTTCACATAAAGTTAGAGTGTGGGATTCGAATGGAGAACGCTGGATTTGTGAAGCTCAACTATGACTACTAATTTAAAGTATACTTGAAATATTGTTTCAGTAATATATACTAATTTCATGGCACACTGTCAGTGGCTCAGTCTTTCTAAAAGAGTTTTACTTAATAATGACGTAATGATATGCTATCTTCACCTGTCTCCCTAAAGGCATTAACTGTGTATGGGACATGACTCCATTTTTCAGTGTGCATGTCAAGCAGTGCTTTATAACCCATCCATCATAAAAACTGGGGGAACTTAAAATACTATAGAATAATATTCATTCAAATACTATAAAAATAATTTAATTATAACTATGAATGTAAAGACTCCAAGCTGTGAGATAATTCAGTTTATATCAACCCATTAAAAAACGTGCTGGCCCTCTTATCATTTTTCATTCACTGGCAGAAAATAGCAACCTTCTAGTTACTGTACATATTTTACACTCTCTTGGCTCATGGCTCTCCTGGATCATGCAGCATTGCACTCTAAAACAAGTTCTAAGAGGAGAAACGGAATAATGGAAATTCTGGTTGATATGTTGAGATTTTTGTCTTAAATCGTAGGGGCCAGCAGGCAGGCATTTGTGTGTGAAAGTTGACAAGTCGGTGAGCACTTAGCCAGAACTACAATGCATACAGTGCTCCGAAACGGATGAAAGGCTTGTGGAAATTTGGAGCCAGCACACACATCAATTCAACTTCTCATCTTTGTCATAATACCACAATTTGGAGAAAAACAAACATTCTGCATTACAGTTGGGAGTTTTAAATCTGTACTGAGAAATTGTGAGGGAGTCTCGTAGTCCAACATCCCCTTCTATTCCCAGCCATATAATTTGACCTCCTCATGTCATTTAGTGTTACACCAGGCTAAGTAAGCTATAAAACATAGCTCTAAGCAGTGCATCTTGGGATGGTGTTCACTGTGGGAATGTGCTCAATGAAATAATGGTTGGTTAAGCAGCTAGCATGGTCTATGGTGCAAATGTTGAGGTTGCCACTTAGATCATCATCATTATGACCTTCAGCAAGTCACTTAAGTAGCCTGTAGTCCAGTTGTAAAACATATTTGCCTGTGCACAGCAGTAATGCTTGGGACGTATTTAATGTGGGAAGGCTTTCATGTGATATTGTAACTAACATCTTTAAATCACTGACAATTTGTTAATGTGAACTGAAAAACAAAATGTGCAGTAGACACTAAATTCTGTGGAACTGCCTTACAGTGTTCTATAAATAAGGGCAGAAGCTGTTGTCATTGCTTAGGTGTTATCAACAGCCTTTCATTTCTTAAATGTATCTACTATATTCCATTCTGTTGTTGCAGGGGGTTGGAGACCTTCTCTGTGACATTGGGGATAAAGCATGAACCACTCTATAGTTCATAGAGGCTAGGCTATGAAGGGGCACACTCCTGCATGCACTTGCATTCACTTGTACAGAGCCAGTTTTAAGTTGCAAGTTAACCTTACCACCACATCTTTAAAGTTTGATTTTGAACCTGAGTTCCAGTTGAAAGATTCACACAGTCAGAGGGGAACTGGCAAACTCTACATGTACTGAAGTTCAGTTTCCTGGAAATGAGAAGCAGCAGGCCAAACCACCACGCCCAGGGTTATCAATTAGCAGCCCGTGGGCTGGTGTAGGTTTTCTCTGAGCTGAAGCCATGCTCCAACATCTTCTGCTTCTTCTTTCAGCTGCTCTCGTTAGGGCTTGCCACAGCGGATCATCTTCCATATCTTTCTGTCCACTGCATCTTGTGCTGTTACACCCATCACCTGCATGTCTTCGCTCACCATATCCATAAACCTTCTCTTAGGCCTTCTTCTTTTCCTCTTCCCTGGCAGCTCTATCCTTAACATCCTTCTCCCAATATACTCAGCATCTCTCCTCTGCACATGTCCAAACCAGCGCAATCTCGCCTCTTTGACTTTCTCTCCCAACTGTCCAACTTGAGCTGACCCTCTAATGTCCTCATTTCTAATCCTATCCATCCTCGTCACACCCAGTGCAAATTTTAGCATTTTTAACTCTGCTACCTCCAGCTCTGTCTCCTGCTTTCTGGTCAGTGCCGTCGTCTCCAACCCATATAACATAGCTGGTCTCACTACCGTCCTGTAGACCTTCCCTTTCACTCTTGCTGATACCTGTCTGTCACAAATTACTCCTGACACTCTTCTCCACCCATTCCACTGTCTTTTTCACCTCTCTTCCACAATCCCCATTACTCTGTTGATCCCAAGTATTTAAACTCATCCACCTTTGCCAATTCTACTCCCTGCATCCTCACCATTCCACTGACCTCCCTGTCATTTACACACATGAATTCTGTCTTGTTCCTACTGACGTTCATTCCTCTCCCCTCCATAGCATATCTCCACCTCTCCAGGGCCTCCTCAACCTGCTCACTACCATCGCTACAGATCACAATGTCATCAGCAAACATCATAGTCCACGGGAACTCCTGCCTCATCTCATCTGTCAACCTGTCCATCACCATTGCAATTAAGAAAGGGCTCAGAGCCGATCCCCGATGCAATCCCACCTCCACCTTGAATGTATCTGTCATTCCTTTTGCAGACGTCACCACTACACACTTCCCTCGTACATATCCTGTACAACTCTTACATACTTCTCTGCCACTCCCGACTTCCTCATACAATACCACAGCTCCTCTTGAGGCATCCTGTCATATGCTTCCTCCAGGTCCACAAAGACACAATGCTACTCCTTCTGGCCTTCTCTAAACTTCTCCATCAACATCCTCAGATCAAACATCGGATCTGTGGTGCCCATTCTTGGCATGAAACCACACTGCTGCTCACTAATTATCGCCTCACTTCTTAACCGAGTTTCCGCTACTCTTTCCCATAACTTCATGCTGTGGCTCATCAATTTTATCCCCCTGTAGTTATTACAGTCTGGTTCATCCCCCTTATTCTTAAATATCGGTACCAGTACACTTCTTCTCCACTCCTCAGGCATCCTCTCACTTTCCAAGATTCCGTTAAACAATCTGGTTAAAAACTCCACTGTCATCTCTCCTAAACATCTCCATGCTTCCACAGGTATGTCACCTGGACCAACGGCCTTTCCATTTTCCTTTTCATAGCTGTCCTTACTTACTTATGCTCCAACATAATTATGTTTAATTATATTAAGGTCATACAAAATGTATAAACATCAGGCATGTATAAAACCAGGCAAGAGGAAGATGCGGAATTTATGTTAACAGGAGTTTAGTAAACAGGGAGAAATACAACAAAGCAAAATCATTTGCTCCAAGTTTTGCTGCTTCAGTTTTGGAGCCTGTGCCTTAATTCAAAATTACATCATTTAAGTAACTGCACCGCATTTGGGCTCCTTTTCAAAAGCAAGGGGAACAAACTGATTGAAAATGGCAGTTAGACCTACAGGTGTAAACAGAGTACATAAATGCCATGTCTACATTGTCTGTTGATTCATTAGTTGATTTGGATATACAATCTGCCTGACTGACAATGTCTATCACCTGACTTTGGATATTTTGTGCCAGGACATAAAGCCAGGCCTGCAGAAGATGCAGCTGACAATTGGTACCATTTCTCCAAATTCAATAACATTATCCATCGGTTCTTGACTAGCTAGCTCTACAAATATGTCTGTATAGTTCACTCTTTTAATAGCCAGTGTCCATGTAGCTTGGAGGGAAGCTCTTGTTGCTTGTTCTTATCAAGGTTGAGTGGGTCTTGATTTCGTGTAATACATAAGATTTATTGAAAGTTCCATGCTTCTGAAAATAGTGGTGACTCATATTGTATTCTTTTATGACCGTGACCGTTTCATTGCAGATCGGTCAGCTGACCGTTTTAGAATCATGACAGTAAAACACATTTTTCAGTCTGTTTATTATTGAAATTACCAATATTTATTTTGATGGGTATTTTTTTTTTTGCTAGCTGACTGGTTTTGATGGCTAGTTTACAATGTTCATTTTCAATAATACGAGGTGTGGCAGAAAAGTAATGAGACTGGCAACACTGCAAGCGATCTGGCAATGCTGCGCTGTTGTCCTTGATAGAGCACGTGTATCAGTACCCTCCCATAGCTCAGTGCGAGTTTCAACTCCTTCCGTTAACTACGTGATTTTTGTGACTGCTATTAGCGAAGTTGTGTTTTTGGTTGTGCGTCACACAAAATGGAACAGCGGAATTTGGAGCAACGTTGTGCCATTAAATTTTGTGTTAAGCTTGGAGAATCGGCAAGTGTGACGTTTGAAAAGTTAAAACAGGCCTATGGGGAACATTCTTTATCCCGAGCTCAAGTTTTTCAGGGAGGCCTTCAACTTCGAAAACCAATGAAAACATCGAACGTGTGAACACTGTTGTGAGATCAGACCGTCGTTTAACATTAAGAATGTTGAGTGAACAATTAAATTTGAACAGATTTACCTTCATCAAATTTTGACTGAACATTTGCATATGCGAAAGGTCTGTGCCAAAATGGTGCCGAAAAACCTCACAATTGAGCAGAAGGACAATCGAAAAAACGCATTCCTGTGGTTCCCCAGCCCCCTTATTCACCTGACCTCAGTCCGTGTGACTTTTTCCTTTTTCCTAAACTGAAAAATGTCCTCAAAGGACGGCATTTCGGGACTTTAGAAAACATCCAAAAGAGTGTAACGGACATGCTGAAGACCATACCGGTTGAAGACTTCCAGCGCTGCTACCAACAGTGGGAACAACGTCTCCATCGGTGTGTAGCTGCCCAAGGGAACTACTTTGAAGGGGATAACATTGATGTTTGAAAAAAATAAAAACTTTGGTAAATAAAAAATCAGTCTCATTACTTTTCTGCCACACCTCGTACGTCCTAACCACTAAAAGTTGCGTGATTGGGTATAAACAAAGTGAATGTTCAGATAAAAAATAAGAATTGAAGTGAATGAGCTTAGTCATTTGGAATGATAATGACACAAATGTAAATTCAGTGACCCATTTGATTTATCATATATAGATATAACTTTGGATGAGTTGAATCGTAGTGACGTGTGATTGGATGAAAGTGTCCAGCAGCAATTGAGGGAGTGTGTCTGTTAAAGTGTCGCGTGTGTGTGTGCATTTTGAAAGGGTGTAGTTTGATCAGGGCCTTGACTCATAGAGGTATTTGCTTTGTCCCATATTTGGCCACAGGTCAGATCTATTTGATGTTCCTGCTCTACAAAATTGTACTGCCCTTAAATAGCAATCCTTCCATCTATCTTGCACCAAGGAGATGCGGATGCTGACCAAATCCACGTCCCAGGAGTTTTGAGGTAGCACTGAATAACCACTGCATCATCACACTTTGCTAATTATATGAATAAACTCGGTGTGCTCTGATTAAAGGAGGAGTGAAAATCAAATGCCTGTTTAACCAGGACATCTCCACTGGTAAGCAGGTGAGCACCGCTAAAGAGAAGCATACAGCATGTAGTAAGTGGGCTATTAATGTGTCCACGAGTCTTACGAGTTACTGATGCCAGGAGATCTGAACTGGTTGCGTTTTCACGACCAGGCGATGTATTCTTACTGCCAGTTGTTAATTTAATAGTAATGAACATTTGTGTTGTCAGAAGCCAGCTGTATCTGATTGTCGCCCTTCTTGCAGGCCCATCGGGAATTTAAAAAACTATTGAAGAAGAAAAGTCTTTTTCTCGACTCCCTTTCTGGCAGCATAAGCATTTTTTTTTTTAACTAAATGAACTTTGTGATATCTCTTGATGACTCAAGTTAAATTTTGCATGTTAATTTTTAAATCAACTGATACTAAAGCTTTATCAAATATGAGGGAATCTAATTTGGATTATTGTATTTTATTAATTACTTGATAGACAAAGCATACTTTTCAATGTCAATTTTTTTGTGCTGTTTAATTAATTAGCATGTTTTCTCTTTTAATTAAAGCATTTTTTTAAATTAAAGCCCACAGCAAAACACATATATAATTTGTTTGTAATTAGTCCTTAATTGGTGGTAGTCGAAGCTTAGCACCCTCAGTTTCTTTTTTTCATGATTGCCATTTTTATTACCAGTCAGTCATTAATTAAACTGTTTTTTCTAATTAGCTTATAAAACTGTTGATGGTACATTATTGTAAATGTGAGTTCAAAGCCTGCTAATAAGCCTCCCTACTCAGAAGAGCAAAGATAAAGGAATAAGCACAAAGCGGGGAACTTTCATTGCTTTTTCCCTTCAAAGATGATAGTGTGCTACATATCTGCAGCAGAATCAGAAAAAAGGAAAAAAAAAACATTGGCGCCGCATACTGTACTGTAGGGCCTTTCCCAAGTGTTTCTCTTCTGTTCTGCGTGCCGAGCATATGTTTCTTCAGGAGCCAGATGGTGACGTTCATGTGGGAGGTGAATGCTGTTCCAGTGACATTTATATAATATTAAAAATCAATGGACTGTGTAATTCCTTATTAGCAGGGATAGATTGGCTTCACAAACTCATTCATCCTTGTTCTGGTCAAGCCACGTTTTTATAGGCATTGTTAGCCTGCTCATGTTGTTTGTATTTATTTTATTTGTGTTTTGCCTTCTTTTTTTTGTGAAAACATGAAATCCAGATGGAAATCTAAAAAATTAGTGAACCATCAACATCGCTGCTGATATTAGCGCAGCTGTGAGTCTAAATTCCTAAAGTCCATAAAGGTTAAATACTTTTCTCTTACTTCAGATATTCTCACATATGTTGCAGAGTTTCGCTTCTTTTCTTTCTTTTCTTTTTTTTTTTTTTTGATTTATTTTATTAATCCATAAGGGGAATTTGTCTTTTCGTATGACCTTTGGGGTTCTTAGCACAGCAATTTTCAGGTTAAAGACCAACAGTGTAGGGTCTCTTCATGCAGTAATGGGATATGAACTGGTATCCAGTGCAGATCCGTAGTCACAAAGCCACCACTCCACCCATTTTCATTAGCTTTTCCACTTTTCTTAGCTGGTTTTTCAGCTTCAGTTCTTCTCATTGTGCACTGTGACGGTTATGCGGTTGGGTTTTTCACCGGGTACTTTAGTTTGCCTCCTGAACCCCAAATACGTGTGTTACATGTTAACTTACAATTTTAAATTTGCTGTGTATGTGAGTGAATGCATCATGTGATGAACTGGTGTCCCTTCTCGGGTTGTTTCTTGTGACACTCATTTGCATGCAGCGGGCTTGGGGATGTTAATGTTATGTCTATATATTGTAACCACAAGGGAGCGCTGCCAAGCCACCAACACCAGACACAACTGCCGTAACACGGTTTCCAAATTAAAATAAAGCTGTTTTATTTCAAAACAGTACCTTTACAGGGTTTTAAATTCAGCTCAACACGGTCACTAGAATGCTTTCATCTCCTTCTCCTCCTAAGTGAGTGTCGTCCTCTTTCCCCAACTGTGACTGCTTGCGTGAGGTTAGATGCCTCCTTTAATGGCTGATCTGGAATACTTCTAGTGTCATGGCATTGGGTAATACATGCCGGAAGCACTTCTGGATAATAAAGAAGTTCCCCAGAATAGGAAGGTTGGCTCTTCACAGCACTCAAGAACCCCGACAGGGGTAATCCTTCTGAACTACAACTCTCAGGCAATCCTGTGGGTGTGCAGACTGGGCTTCAGCCAGGGGAGCACTGCCACCACTCTTTCTGGGCTATCATATTGTTCAAACATTTATTTGTCTCTTGTCCATCCATTATCGGGTAATCCAAACTGGAACAGAAATGGAGGACCATCCCAGCCTGGTTGCACCTCCATCTTTGTGCTCCATCTATTGAGGCATTCCGGCCTGGTAGGTTGTCATCCTGAATCCTAGTTGGGATGCCAGTTCATCCAGTGTAGCACTTACATTATATAATTGTAGTACCCTATCCAAAGTTTGTCCCCGATGTTGGTCAGATGCTGATTACTGGCTTCCAGTGATACTGTGATTGAATTATATAAACTGGTTATTCATATAAAACGACCTGATATTCGAGAGCACTAAGTTATTTCAATATTAAATACACATCTTATTTTCTGAAACTGCTTTATCTGATAAGGGTCACAGTGGCAGCATGCCAAGCAGGCCAGCCTAAAGTTCCCTGTGCCCAGTGTGAAAGGAAGCAAATGACACAGCATAAACTGGTGGGGTGTTCCGCCCCATCTTTACTGTAACATAAACAGAGTAACGTCTCCACTACAAAACTCTGGGTCAGCATAAGACATTCTATGAGGGGAATGGGGGAACATATATACAGGGGGACAGAAAATTAAATTGTGGCATGCTGGGTAAACAGTGATGCAGTCTGGGAGAATGACATCATCATTTCGGAACTGGAGGGTAGAAGGGAACCCGGAAGTATGGTGGCTTTATGCTTTTTCCCGGCTTTGTTACGGTGGCGAGTCCTCGGTCTGGCTGATCAAACAAGAAGAGAAAGGTTAGTGCACCGTCGTTGTCCCTCGGCATGAGTAGTTGAGATGTGGCCCGGGCCCTTAAACTGCTCCTCATGCACTCATGCGTGACACCAGTCACAGATTCCAGCTCTTCATTTTTCCAGCCGAGAGATATAATAACTTGTGTCCTGGGTTTGACGCAAATACATTGTGATATATGGCCAGCAGTTTATCCCGGCCAATACCCCCAAGCCGCCAGATGGAGCCCTCCCTGCAACATGGAGGTGCCCCGAATTCCAGCAGGGCATCATGGACCTTGGAGTTTTAATTCACAGCCTTGCTGGATAGCGGGGGGGGGGCTCCAAGGGACGCTGCAGGGAGGCTCAGGGACTTGTATTTTCCGTATAGCCCGGAAGTACTTCCCAGTCACGGGGACGGAAGGAATGACGTACTTCCGGGCTGAAGAAAAGAAGGAGTTTTCATCTGACCCGGAAGTGCTGTGAAATCACTTAAACTGAGGGATAGAAGCACTTCCGGGTCATGGACTATAAAAGGACTGTGGGAGATCCCAGCATTGGAGCCGAGTTGGGAGGAAGGGTGACTGAGCTACTGGGTGGACTGGAGGATTGTATTGTATTGATTATTGATTTATTATTGAGAATAGTGGAAGTGCTTTGTGCACATTATTGTATTGATAAATTCATTTCCTGGACTTTTTCCTGGTGTCTAAAAGTGTTGTCTGAGGGTTCAAGGGGACAATAGCGCCCCTTATCTGTCACAACATATATATCTATTGCGAAAAACCATGTATATCTATCTTCCATCTGTCTGTCCATTTGAAACAACTCGGCCCCTCCATGTGACACACTTATTCTTCAAAGAAATTTCTTGAGAATTTTTGTTCAGATATCTTAAACAGATTGTGCCGTACAAAGATTTAAAAATTCAAAATCTCCCATTTAAAAGCTTTTGTGAATTTGCAGACTTGTTCATCTTAAAATTGAGAAATGTTCAGTGCGACTTCAAAAAGGAATTAATTTACCGTTTCAGTTTTACTTTGAGAGAAGTTGATTGCATGTGTGTATCTGGTATATTTTCCTCTTTTACTCGTCTGACAGCCACTCGGATGCCCAATGCAAGTCATTCATGCGCCGGGGAGAGCACACGCAAACAGCTCACAAATCAGCGTCTTTCTCCAGCAGCTTTAAGTAAATGAACTAGTAGAGAACAAAAACGTCACTTACCTGGAATAAATAGAAAGGGAAAACCAATCATGTAAGCACATATAAGAATGAATGGAGTGAATAATATTATCTGCGGACTATTATTGTAAAGAACAGACATCATCAACTTACAACTAAGAGGTATTTAAACTAATTAATATCACAGGAAAGGTGATAAGCATATAGTGGGTTTAAAAATGGACAACGGGAGGTGGGAGACCTCAGTGGTTTAAGATCCCGATCTCTGGCACCCAGCCCTGATATTTCAGTCCCAGATATACACAAACAATTATGGCAAGCCCCTGATCTTCTTGCCCATCATATACTATTCATATTCCCATTATAGAGCAAAATCAGTTTCTTTCCAAGTTCTTACTTATTTGTATAATTTTAACGAATTAATTAATGTTTTAACTAATATTAATAGCTAGAAGGGGAGCTTATTTCAGTTCCTTTTCTCCTTTAATAGGGTAATATTGATACTCATTTCATACTAGTAATGGTCATTTTGTATTAATAAATATTTTTCAGTTGCTAGTTATAGGGTACTTCTCTATACATTCAAAAATGTTATGTTTAATAAAGGTGAATAACAATTAGTCACAGACCCTCCTCTACCAACTCCCATCAATCGATGCCATTTTCACATCACTTGGTTTTCAATCTGCTGTGTATGAAAGCCATTGAATCACTGAATCACTGCAAGCCTGTTTGTACTCCGTTTTTATCTCCTTTGTAATTTGCTGTTAAAAGCTAGCACGTATTTAATGTATGACTCATTGTTACAAAACTATTTAATAAGCAAGAATGTAATAGCTGACTCTTAAAAGAAGTCAATAAAAATGTGAAATACTCCAACTTTCATATCAGAATGTACCTGAATATTACGCCATGCGTACATTGTCTAACTTTTTCAAGAATAGAAAGTCTAGAAGGAGAACAATATCAAATCCTTTCTATATACTGGTACATGGAAAATTATTTTTTTTGCTTTTATATTTATTTTTTCCTAACAATATATAATATTCTCAGACCTGCCAAATCCAGTTCAGGGACACAGGTGTCCAAGTGCTTAACCCTAGCAGAATTCAACTTTATTTTTGTACAGTGCACTTCACTGATAATAGACGCAGAACTCATTCGTAAATCTTCAGAATCTGAACAGAGGAGAGTTAGCAACAGTCCAGAATGAGTGCCAGGCGTTCATTATTGAGCACAGTGACTAACAAGACAGAGTTGTAATATCAACAGCTAATCGGCAGCTCTAACCGGCTGCAGTATTAAGTCTTCACCCTGAATTGGAGCATCACTAACACGAGCAGTTAGACGATTCTACAACTTTCATACTCGGTAACATCAGTTTTGGCCTCCAATGATAATTTTATTTACATTTGAAACTCATTTAGAAGATGAGCAGCTTCAGGTCTTAATGTGCCCTTTTGTAATGTATGAATGGATATGTTCTGTTAAATAGGGCCTGAGCCATTTAAAGCTTTATGTATTAAAAAAAAAAAAGAAAGAAAGTTTGATCTCTGCTCTAAACATAACTGGAAGCCAGTATAAAGAATTAGGATCAGGAGATACTGTTTGTGGTCACTTGTTTTAATTCTATTAGTAGTATCATTAAGCGTAAGGTAAGATCCAGATGTAAAGTCCATTGCAGTGCTCTTTCCACACTCCTGCTTGATCAGACTGGGCCAATTTAGCATAGCCAGTTGATCTGACACCACAGATTTGTTTTATGCAGGAGGAAAACGAGAGCTTCCAGAAGAAGACTCACGCAGGCAAGATTTAGGTACTCACAAAGTCCACCCAAACAGTGTTCACATATAATTTGAGTTAATGGTGTTGATTATAGTGGGTCACTGTATTGTCCCTGTATTTATTTTAATTTTAAGTAAAAACACATGTTTTTAATCTCTTTTAATAATTTGTAATTTCACTTGGCATAAGGGAGCACGGAGAGGTGTACTGCATGTTGCGATGGACTGGCTCCCCCTCTTGGCTGGATTCAGTAACTGCAGCAGTTGCTATTGTGATAAAATGAAACATTTTTCATCTTTTTCCAAACATGATTTCCTCTACCCATGAACAGTCCGGGATGTATCCAGAGAGCAGGATAAAACGGCGAGCATTGCAGTGGGGTTGTAATTGGCTGTTACTTAGTAAAGAGCCTTGGGGGGTCAGAGTTTGAGTACACCCACCTCTTTCTTAATGTAAAGCCACTTCCTGTCTTTAATTGACCCTCTTGTTTACTTCGGCAGCTTGCCTGTGATCGTGGGCTCCAGTGTCATCAACACCCAAGTGTGCATTTCAGATGTGACTGCTGTTGTCATAGCTTTCCGTGCACAGGAATGTTTTCATTCTCTCCCATCTGTTTAGTCTCATTCAGTCTCTTATTAATATCACGCTTTCAGAGTTGTGCGTTTGAATAGAGAGGGTGGTTATGAAGGAGCGCACACAGGCATAAATAAGATACCGCCCGGAGGTGGGACCATATCCCTTTGGTGGCGTGGCAGGTGTGCATGCACCCTCTGGTGGCTCCTGTAATAAGATTCTGCTTTCCTGTTTGTGCATCAGGTGAAATAACACACTTCTCCGGTCAGGGGTTTATCTGTATAGCTCTCTTACTCACACCCTGCAGTTACCTCCCCATTTATGCAAAATCCTTTTGAGTAACTAATTGAATCGGGCAATGAAAGGAACAAATAAAAAAAGTTAAGTCTTGGGTATTGAATGACTGTTTAAAAGGCAGGATTTAATTAATCAGTGTTTGCAGTCACACGACTGTGAAGGCCGTCCTAGAGCCACATGGCCTCTGTATGGCGGAAAATGACAAAGAAGCTGCCCAAGGAATGAGATTCTGAAATAAGCCACCGTGATATCTAGGCTTATGGTTAGGAGAATGTGAAGACTTAAACTTTTAAATAATGTCTCTAACCGCCTACACTTGTTTCCCTTATTGTCTATCCCTGAAAAAAATGGGCAGTAAATAGTCCAGCAGGAATTGCCAGACTCCTACTTTCACAGGGTCAGCTTAGAGTTGCCATTCAACCTGATGAGTTGAAAACCACACCGCTGAAACCCCAGCTGGAAATCAAACAGCAGTGCTTTTAAATACAGTTGTGATGCCATTTTCTGATAAAATTCTGTTAAGTGTTAATTGTCTTGTGAGCATTTAGCTCGTAGGTCATATTGGAATTGATGCATCCATAGTGGAACTGTATTATGCGAGGTGAGACACAAAAATAACTGGATTGGTATAAAAAAAAAATATATATATATATATTGTGGTCAGCCCTGGCCGGGACGCCCAGGAGGACCAGAGGAGGGCTTATGCCTCCTCCAGACCGCGAGGGGGCGTCCGTCCTGGTTATGTTGGGGGCCTCGGGTGAAGGGCTTGGAAGCCCAGCCCTGTAGGGACCCGTGGCCCCCGCCAGGCCGCGCCCCAGTGCCTGAATATCCCATGTGGTACCCGGCCGGGGCTGAGGAACCCTGGAGCCCAGCACTTCCGCCACACCAGGAAGTGCTGGGAAGAAGACGACAGCGGACACCCGGACGGCTTCCGGGTGCGCAGCCGGCACTTCCGCCACACTGGGGTGTGGCTATGACTGATTGCCGGGAAGCAGCTGGATCCCATCCGGGTTCCCATATAAGGGGCCGTCTCCCTCCAGTCAGCAGTGGATGTCGGGTGGAAGAGGACAGAGCTGGAGAGAGGACGAGAGGCGGCCAAAAGAGAGGCACAGAGACTGTGAGGCCTGGACATTGGGGGAATCGGTGCTGGAGGCACTGGGGTGTGTGAGTGCACAAAAACTTGTAAATAAACACTGTGTGGTGGAACTATGTTGTCGGTCTGCCTGTGTCCGGGTCCCAGTCCACAATATATATATTGATGAATTACAGCATTCTAAACATTGTCAACTTCTATATACTCTCCCTCCCGATCTCTGCGTCGCTCCATACTTATCTTCCATTGATTGAAACAGTGCTGGAAATCATCTTGCTTGAGGCTCTTCAACAGGCTTGCCGTTTTTGTCTTCACTTCATCCATTGAAGAAAAATTTGTTCCCTTCAGGTCACTTTTGATTTTCGGGAACAAGTAAAAATCACAGGGCACTAAGTCGGGCAAATAGGGAGGATGATCGAGGACAGACACAGCAAAATCGGCTTTACTGAAAAAGCATTGTGTATGGGAGCATTGTCTTGTCTCGGTGTTCGCTTTTTTCACCCGACATTATTGTGGCAACTGGGCTATTCACAGGATATACCTAGCCGGTTGGCAGTTTGAGAGGGCATGTATGAGGGAATATAGTTCTATGATTTACATCTGGCCGACCTCCAGATGGTTTTCCAGGAAAGCCCCAAGCCCAGTCCGGTTATTTTTCCGTCTCGCCTCGTACAGTAGTGCCGTTAAGTTAAGTGGGTGTCATGTTGCATTTTCTTTGGATTGTTGTACTTTGCCCGGATTGATCTCTCTGTTTTCTTTTGGAAAGGACCATAGTTATAAAATCTCTGGATAACCAAATATTTGAATATTGAAAGATTAATTGGCTATCCTAAATCTGAATTCAGTTATTCACATAGTGTCAGGGTTGAGGGGCTGCACATGACAGCCAATTTGTCTCCAAACGCCCATGAACTTTAATCCCAGACATTGCTTGCTCAAATCCTGCCCTGCACTCACATTCTGAGTCCACCTGTGCCCCTACTGTGAAAAATGGGTACCATTAGTTCTACTTCATCCTGATTTTTGTTAGTTGCCTTGAATACTTGTGTCAGCTAATTATGCTGGTAATGATACCACCAGTCAGTACTGTCAGAATCCTCATAATATTAAAGACCGCTGAATGTCACACATACTTTGTGAAGGCTGATTTAGCCACAGATTTACTTTCATAAAAATATTTTTGCTTGTTTCATTTCAAAGTAAGGCCTGTCACTCTTAACTGATTTATCCACAGACCACGTATAAACTCTTCTCTGATTCTTGATATTTGACTGGTTTGTTGACTCTGAATAACTGCTATGAGGCAGTCTGAAATGATCAGAGCTATAGCGTGCACAAAGCTTTCAATGGAGTTATGCCACAGTGGCAAGATTTCTGAAGCAGTGGGCAACTACCTTCTAATGCACAAACTGTAAGCAAGTAGCCCTTAACCAGCAAGGCTCTACTTCTCGGTGATTGCAATATGAGACTGTCAATGAAAGCTGCAATTACCTCAGTTTTTACAAAGCTTTAATAAAATCGATTTATTTAGCAGCAGCAGCATAACATATGCGGTTCAAATGTTTACCGAAGCAAAACTAGGAACAGCTCTTTGAGCTTCTCCTTAGTAGCTTGGCATTACAGTTTTGTTTTGCTCATCATTACTAATGGAGAGTGGGTGGGACTTCCTGCTCTCTTTGTATCACTAAGATACTGTAAATCTAACATCCTATAAAACAGGTTATGGGACTTTATACTATGTATAAAACTTCTGATTTTAAAAAAAAGTAGAACTTTGATTTAAAAAGATCTTTTAGCTTGCTTTAGTTTTCACCAATAACTTCAGTTCTGCCACAGATGTGAAACAATGTGACGCGTGTCTTGAATGTGCCCTACATGTCTAGTTAAATGAACAACATGACTGAATGCTTATATTAGGAAGACAAACATTTCAGTAGAGCGTTCTTATACTCATTTATCATGATGCAAGAAAGTGGCAAGATGTTCCATGTTGATTAGCACATTCAAGTAAAAATTTTACTGTACTCTATACACACGACAGTAATAACCCTATAATTCCTGAAGCTGTTCTCAGATTTTTTTTGTTTGTTTGTTTCTGCAAGGGTTTCGGAACTGGCAGCATAACTGTACAAGTGGTATAGATACAGGTGTGCAGCACGTGTGTAGATTTGTGTCTGTCTCATCTCTTTATGTTCTATTGTGAAAATCAGGAAGGAATTTACTAGTGTTATACTTTACCATCTCCTCCTCCTCCTCCTTCGTTTTCGTCATCGTCTTCTTCTTCGTCTTCTAGCTGCTCCCGTTAGGAGTTTCCACAGCAGATCATCCTTTTCCATATCCTCCTGTCCTCTACATCTTGCTCTGTTACACTCACCACCTGCATTTCCTCTCTCATAACTTCCATAAACCTCCTCTTAGGTCTTCTTCTTTTCCTTTTACCTGGCAACTCTATCTTTAACATCCTTCTCCCATTATACCCAGCATCACTCCTATGCACATATCCAAACCAATACAGTCTCACCTCTCTGACTTTGTTTCCCAACCATCCAACCTGAGCTGACCCTCTAATGTCCTCATTTCTAATTCCTATTCTTCCTCGTCACACCCAATGCAAATCTTAGCATCTTTAACTCTGTCACCTCCAGCTCTGTCTCCTGCTTTCTGCTCAGTGCCACTGTCTCCAACTCATATAACATAGCTGGTCTCACGACCGTCCTGTAGACCTTTCCTTTCACTCTTTCTGATACCAGTCTGTCACAAATCTCTCCTGATACTCTTCTCTACCCATTCCACCCTGCCTGCACTCTCTTCTTCACTTCTCCTCCACAATCCCCATCACTCTGTACTGTTGATCCCGAGTATTTAAACTCATCCACCGTCACCAACTGTACTTCCTGCATCCTCACCATTCCACTGACCTCCCTCTCATTCACACACATGTATTCTGTCTTATTCCTACTGACCTTCATTCCTCTCCTCTTTATAGAGCATATCTCCACCTCTCCAGGGTCTCCTCAACCTGCTCCCTACTTTTGCTACAGATCACAATGTCATCATCAAAAGTGTTATACTTTACCATACTGTAACTATTTTGTAAACCTGCTTAATCCTGAGCAGTGTCACAAGGAGCTGTAACCTGTCCCACCAAACATAGTGTGCAAGGCAGGATCAACCTCTGGACATGGCGCCTGTCTATTGGTGGTTCACAAGTAATATAGTATATAAATATTTCTGGTCCTAAGGCATAGGGCACCATAGTTGCCATGTTTCTGGCAAAAAAAAACCAAGCCAACAATCCTTTTTTTTAAATTAATTTTTATTATTATTTAAATCGCTTTTTTCTGTTAGTTTTAATTATAATTAAGGGTGGCATGGTGGCGCAGTGGTAGCGCTGCTGCCTTGCAGTAAGGAGACCCAGGTTTGCTTCCCGGGTCCTCCCTGTGTGGAGTTTGCATGTTCTCCCCGTGTCTGTGTGGGTTTCCTCCCACAGTCCAAAGACATGCAGGTTTGGTGCATTGGCGATCCTAAATTGTCACTAGTGTGTGCTTGGTGTGTGTGTGCCCTGCGGTGGGCTGGCACCTTGGCCGGAATTTGTTCCTGCCTTGCGCCCTGTGTTGGCTGGGATTGGCTCCAGCAGACCCCCTGTGTTAGTATATAGCGGGTTGGATAATAACTGACTGACTAATTATAATTGAATGAAATTTGTAACTGAATGAAAACCGTATTTATTTATTTATTAATTGATTAATTAATTTGTTTCCCTGTCACCTTGCATATAAAATCATCAAGAAGGTGATGGGTTAAAGGTTTTTTTTTTCCAAGCCAGAAAGTGAAAAAGTTGCTTTACTTAGAATTGCCAGGCAGTCTCCAATCCTGAAACTAACAGATCCTGACCCTATCATGCTAACCTACTGAGGTTAACCATATTTACGGTGAGAATTTGAATTTCTGCATTCTAACAGATGGTGCACTACAAGTGTTATCACTGTTGTAGAAATTCCTATACCAGATCTCATACAGTGCCTCTAGAGACAAACCGAGAAATAAACAAACAACGCTGTAACCCAATAATTATTATCCTTTTATGCAGTTTCTTTTTCTGTGATGCACATCACCCAGATAGGCTTTAAGGGTACAGTTTGCGTAAGGGTCATGCTTTCTTTGCCATGTCTGAAGCGGCTTATTCCAAAAGTGGGTCTCAGAGTGTATAGGAGTACTTAATTCCTATTTTGTAAAGTTACTGGTGGGTTAAGTAACTTCTTGAGAGTTGCATACAGTAATAATAACTGAAAAAGATTTATTTTTTTATTTTTGTTTTAATCACAATTGCTAATAGCATTTTATAGAAATAGCATTGAATAATTGTTTTTAGGTTTCCAGATTTTCGGCACTGTTGTGTGAAGTGACTTCCTTAGCCTTACATAAGGAGACATAAGGTAATTTTGTGTAACTCTTGTTTATAATGAACATCCTTCCAGGACACTATTGAAAGAAAAAAAATTATCCATATATTGATGACTAGCATGTAAAGGACTGGTTGATGACAGAAATTTTTAAGATCACATAAAGAAAGTGAAAGGGATTAAACCAGAAACATTGTGCTTTTATAATGTATGTTCCGTAACGATTAGCACCACAGGGTACTTTAGAGATGTGATAGAGAATGGCCATTTCCTTGTTTGTACAACATGGACAGTAGAAGGCCAACTACTGGACATTGGTGGCAAGTGAACTAACAAGTCTATGGTTTTATATGAAGTCTTTCTGTAGTGAACATCACTCAAGTTTACTTTAAAGGTAGATACTTTACATAATTTTGACATTCTCAGATGTGATTAATCCAATTAATGATCATGTGGAACTACGGCCTGACAGCATTTGGTGCAAGGCAGGTGCCTTTCTCTTGTATGGATCACTTTTCCACACACTCACACTCACATGGTGTGAAGTTAAAATCACCAGTTAGCTAATCATGTGTCACGTTGTGGTGTGTCGAGGGAACCAGAATACCTGCAGATAAACCCACAGAGATATGGGAAGTACATGGAAACTCAGCATGGACATGGACTCATTAAGGGTTATTGAATTAAAGGTTGCACGTTATAGTCTGGTGGATGTGCCCATTGAGATGTCACAAACAACAGTGTACTATGGTAGTGGGCCTTATACCAAGAATAAAATTGAGGAGGCCAAGATAAACAAAAAATAGTGTCTTAATTTATAGAAACACTGACAAGGAGGAATAAACACAGGGAGATCATTAAAGTAGCATTTTAACAGAGTATTTAACAGCAGAACCTGCAGCCCCACTAAGCCTGCGTAGGCAATTTGTATTTATTTTTTGTTTTTTTTATTTATTTATTTTTTTTCAACTGTGACTACCACATGGGGTGTTTTTTCCATTTTCTCTCTCTTAAGTAACAGAAGCACTTCTGGTCTCACGTTTTAGCCTATGACCTGGCCTTCGTCTTCATCTTGTCAATCAAGCCACTTTGGTCTACCTTTTTGCCCAAGCTCTGGAACTCCCTCTGGTGGCCGCTGGTGTCCCTACACCCCTGAGCCTTCTCTTAGCCTTAAAGCAACATGTCTTCCTCACATCCTGAAGGAGCATTACACACTGGCTGCTTTTCTTTTTCTCATCTTAGTATCCCTGCTTACTACTCTTTCGGGGCACACATACAGGACGTACAGCTTGTTGGTGATACCCTTCCTTCTGTACTAGCATGACTGCATTCATTCCCTCTGCCATTGCCTGCTTCCCTCTTCTTTTAAGCTGTCTGCTGGGCTCCTTTTTAACCCTGTGTCAAACTTTCTCTTTTGACTGGATCTGGGCCATCACAGGGGTGATACTCCTAGCTTAAGAAAGGGCTTCTATGCAGATATTCCAATATGTCTTGCCCATTTGAAAAAGAATATGAAGAACACATGAGTATTAAGCAAACCAGACTGTTTAGCATGACTGAGTGTGCAGCAGAATGATTCAAACATTGATGGTTAAGTGTACAAACCATGTTAGGGGCTTTCCCGGCGAACTCAATTTCAAATTCGGCAGAATGGGTGCAGCTGCAGTTTTTAGGACACTGTCTATTGTTATGTCTCTTTTGGCCCAAGTTCTGTCAGTGCTCAGGTAATTGTCTTCTTCTAGTGCTTTCGGAGCGTACAGAAGTGTAGAGAGTGAGAGGTTAAGGAGTGTCTCAATTCACAAGTGCCAGCATTGAGCAGGTCAGCAGTCGTAGAGTTTTCAAATGCTTAGGATATGGTAACATTGTTTTGGTACAGTCAGCTTTACTCATTTTTGCTAGAATTCCCAGAAAATGAAGAACATTCTCAGCATTTCCCCAGGCAGAGGCCAAGAAATACTTTCTCACAGGCTAATACAATGTAGTAGTGGAAACAAATAGCATGGATATGTAATATTTAGAATATAATAGTCGATATTTTTGAAACCAGCTCTGTCCTTAAAAGGGTCATAGGTTTCTACTGGAGCCTATCCCAATTATCGTAAAATGCAAGGCAAGTACAAACCCTGGATAGGGTGCCAGTTCATCACAGGGAAAGCACACACACATGCACCACAACAACACACTAGGGCCAATTTAGTAACGCTAATTCACCTAACCTGCATGTGGGAGGAATCCCTCACAGACACTGGGAGAACCCAGGACTGAACCCTGGTCTTCTTACTGCAAGGTGGCAACCCTACAACTGTGACACTGTGCCACCCGATAAAATCCTTCTATATAAAAGCGGTCGTGATTGTCCTTCCGTCCCGTGAGTGCTACGCAGGCGTGGAGTTTCACACATGCCCCGTCAATTTTGTAATGCACGATGGGATTTGTAGTTTCATTTTTCCAGGTAAAAGATGATTTTCTACTCCAGACTGCGATATCTTCTTCTTCTTTCTTACTATATAAAAGTGGTCGGGATTGTCCTTCCGTCCCGTGAGTGTAAAGCGTAGCGGTATTCCGCTTATCACAGACTTACTACTTACAGCTTGCGGTACGAAGCGACATGATGTGGGCAGAGTTCTGGTGCTCCCATTGTTTCCTTGCTTTTGTGCGCGATGCGCTGGAAAAATAGACAAAATTATGGAAATAATTAATGTTGATGGAGTACAAATGCCTCACCGCGTAGTAAATATCAGGGGGGTTCAAAAGGGCAACCTCAATATAGAAAAAAAAGTTTAAATTTCATCACAAAAATAACAGAAACTACGAGTATTAAAGTAATACCGCTCAAATGCAATATAACCAAATTAATGACTTTGTATAAAATATCAAATTGATCTACATATTGAATTGCCTTAAGAAGTGATCAACTTAAAAGTCGGTCGCCTTAAAAGGCGGGTCAGCCTAGTATAATTAATAAAAGCAAACAACGTAGCATAAGTAGAATTAAAATATACTGTACCAGTAACGGCATACTGCACGATAATGTGCAGTGAATACACTTGACTTGAGCATTCGTAGTTTTCATCCTCTTTCTTTGTATGTTTAGCATTCGTTTGCTCAGAGGTTGATGCGCTTGCTGCTCCCTGAGCAGCTCTTCTTTTCTCCACCCTTGAGCCCTGCTTCTTCACTTCTTCCGTCGGCATCTTTTCATGTTAAAACTGATTAAGTGTCAGTGTTTGTGTTGCAGTTACTTAGTATGTTTTCTTAATTTTTCACTTAAGCTGGCACTTAAATCTTCAATCTGTCTCAAGAACGATTTAAGATATGAAGAGGTAAGGGAAGTGATGGCAAAGGTGGTAGGGATGAGAATGGCGCCGGTACGCATGCACCGCACAGCGGCCCTACTGGCCGCTGCTGAGAGTTGATTCTGCAATAAAATAAAAATAAAAAGAGTAATAAAAATCGTCACCCTGAAAGCGGATATTAGGTGTCACGTAGTATATGTGTACCACATTTCAGGTCGATAGATCAACCGGTTTGCGAGCTACAGGTGATTTAAAATCCTGGACAGATAAACGGACAGCCACGGTAGCGTATTATATAAGAAGATATCATACATGAAAGAATAATATAAGGCTGTATATGTGCAAAATTGCAAGACCACAGTGACGTATTGAATAATGATTGAATTTTATTGCTGCCTACATTAACTCTTTGAGAGCTCATTATTATTACTTTTTTTTTTCATTTTGGATGGTGGAAGCAGTCACAGTATGCAGCAACAGAACTCTGAAGCAGTGGCACCAATGTAACACGTTCTGCAAGCGTCATATGGCTGCCAAAGAGTGTCGAACTCTAACATAGCAGTGGGTTTTGTGGACGTTTACAGCTGATTACTGCCGTCTACCCCAGATTCGACATCTGCCTCAACCCAGTGTCGATATAAGTCATCATCCGTCCTGAAAGAGTTAAATCACAAGGTTGCTGGTTTGGTTCCTGCTGAAGACTCACTGTGTAACCCTGGGCAATTTGTTCCAAGTGTATAAGAGAGATATAAACTACTAACAATCTGGATTTGGGAAATGCCCTGCAATGGTTGTTGATTTATTCTGTTCAGAATAGACATGACAATAGATGGGAAGATGAACTTACCTGTGTGAAGTTTGCACATTTTTGTGGGTTCTTCCGTTTTCCCCATCCTAAACGCATATGTGCTACTTTCGGTGACCTTGTCTGTGTGAGTGTGGATGGTGCATACGTGTGCCCTCTTAATGCCCCAACACCCCGTGCAAGATTGGCTCTCTCCTTGCACAGGTTGCCTGTACCCCTGAACTGGGGAAGTAGGTTAGAAAATGGCAGCATTTTTATGGCACTCGGTGGTGGACTGGCGGTGTGAAACAAACATAAATCCAATGAGAATGTTAGCATAAATCGCCTCCTAAATCATGGCTAACAAATTCAGCATAGGTTTAAGTAGTTGGCGGGCTGTCCTCTCTCTCTCTCTCTCTCTCTCACTCTCCCTCTCCCCCTCTAAGCATAAACCTTTTCCCATTTCTGCCAGACCGCAATGTAACAGCTTTGGATATATAAACATCTGGCAACAGGAACAAGTATAAAGAAAAAGAGCGAAGAAAAAAAAAATCCTAAAAGTGGATCAAAAAGTAAATGAAAAATAATGTCATATTACTGAAAATATGAGAGGCTAATTTGTGCCGACTTTTTGCTAATTTTGTTGAAGCCACAGAATGAGGAGCTGTCACCTGCTCTGTGTAGTACTGATGACAGTGCCAGTGATCCATGAAATAAGCTGCCGCTGGCTTTGTTCTGATAAGAATGAACAAATCTGCACAATGTACTGCTCTCGGAATCTCATTTTCATACTTGCATGCAGGCTAAAAGAAATAAGCTGTTTGCAGGCTTGATTAATCAGACATTTGAGGGTTTTTTGTCTCTTTGATCTGTTCCGTCTCCTAGGTAACTTGGTTGACATTAATGTCGAGCTTCAGTAAAGACAATCAGGAACTGTAGACTAAACTGATAAAAAAATTAAAGACCTTTAGCGCTTTAAATATAGTTACAGTTTGGCTTGAAAAAAAAAAAAAAGGGGGGGGGGGGGGGGCGGGTTTGTGTTATTTTGGCTTGGAATGATTTTCGAGGACATATGTTTTTAAAGACTAAATCTCCTAAACCGAAAGCAGGTTAAATTTCTATAATTGCTTTGCCTAACAATGCAAACCTCTGGCTAGAAAGAGTCTGGCTAACAAAAGCGCTGGAGCTAATGGAGGCCGACTTAACACGGAGTACGACAGCGTGTTTGTTTTTTTTTTTTTGCTCCAAATGCATGCAGGCCCACCACTTCAAGAGATGGTAGCCGATTTTCTCTTACCCATGGATTTAGCACCCACGCCATGCCGTTTACCACGGTCCGTGGCAGCGGACGCTTTATCACAGTGCAATCTGCGCTGACACAAGTAAGATGAGCCATTATGGCTTTTCCCCTTTTAAACATTTCACTAGAAAACATGATTTATGGATTTTAAACCTATAAAAAATGGCAAGGAATTAGAAAAACTGTCACAGTGTGTTAGCTTCAGGTTATGCAGACGCTTTCACAAATCTTCCAAGTGACTGTATAGATGAATGCCTCAAGGGCCCAGCCAGAGCCCAGCTCTTCCAGCCAGCTAAAGCCCTTATCTTAAATCCAAGCAAAGTACCATTAATCTTTTTGAAAGACCTTTATGGCTTTTAATGTATCCCAAATTAGAACATTTTACACCCTTGGTTCCTGAAATACGGTGATAAAAAGCCTTTAGAGTTTAATTTTTCCTGACTGCTCGCTCTGACCTCCTTAATCCCAGCATGCATTTTAAGATATTTTAGTTTCAGCTCTTCTAATAAAGTTTATCCTAGTTAATTATAATTGAAACATTTTTTTTTTTTTTTTGGATGACACATTTCTTCATTACCCGTTTTACTGGCAACTGCCAAAGGTTAGCTTATACATGGCAAGATCATTTCTTTCTGACAATAAATTAAATGGTTTGTTTATGTATTTCTTTATTTATTTTTTCTTTTAATATTGAATTGTAGAGCATCATAATGGTGTAGCAGGGAGCACAGAGTCAGTGTCCTGGGTCCAGATCCCCTGTCTCTGTGCAGTTTGCATGTTCTGCCCATGTGAGCATAGATTTTTTCCTCCAGGTTATGTGGTTTTGATCCCACATCCACGTAATATTTGTGTTTTAGCTTCAGTTCAGATTAACTTGTTTTTGTATGGCACTCTTTAACTTGAGTATGAACGCAGAGTACACTGTATCAATAGCAAATTTTTAGCCATACGTTAACATACGTGAACACCTGAACTGCATTAAACACACCGTAAAACAGATCATTTTCAGTTTGATTGGCTTAAACAAATCAAGACATTTTAGTGTCTCATCCCTGCATTTAAGTTCTCCAGCAAATAAGTCGGGGGTTTGATTTTACTGTATCATTTCCGGTATTTTATAATGTCGGTCGTATAAGTCAAATGAGGAAAATTCACGCTATTGGTCCAAGAGATTACAATATGCTAATGCCCACCTTAAAGAGTAACCTCGGAGCACACGGCCCTTTTATCTATGTATTTTCTATGCATGTGACCACACGGTAATACCCCAAATATTCTAGAACGACATTTGCATTGTTTTGTGTTTTCTGTATCTCACACCCTCATACATCTTTATCGTAAGTGCATCCCTTATCTACAATGGAGCGTTCAATCAGAAGAAAATATGAAGCTGGTTTTAAATTAAAAGTCATTGAAGTGGTGGAAGAAATTTGAAACTGAGCTGCTGCAACAAAATTCAATGTGTCTGAGAAACTGATGTGAAATTGGAGAAGGCAAGAAGATGTAAAAAAAAAACAACAAAATTGTATTTTTGAACGGGCATATAAGTCGGGGTCTAATTTTATGATCGATTTTTTGGATTTCAAGACCCAACTTATACGCGAGTATATACGGTATACAGGGTGGCCCATGAAAAAGTTGCCCGCCTCCACCAAGATGACTGCATTACGTGGTGAAGAGAAAAAATGTTCAAATCTGCTACTCATATTTACAGAAGATACTGAAAGTGATCTCCTTGTACGTCAATACATCTCTACAAGGCAGGCTACATGACCGCAGCTGCCTATTGGGCGGCGGACGAGACGGGAGTTGTCTCAGTGGAGGCGGGCCACTTTTTCATGGGCCACCCTGTATAAATGTGTATGGAGCAGTCCGTTCTGCTCACGCTCGACCACAGCCACTAGATGGTGCATGCATGCACCTCACTTCTGTCTACGTTTCTGTCTGCGTTTAACAAACACCATGTGCAACAATGACATTGTGCTAATGACATAGATGAAGAGACACAACATGGAAAGGAAGCAAATGTTGCAGCTCAACATTGTGCAAGTGAAACACCTCAACAACGGAGGGCAAGGCTTGAAGTTTTCACTAAAAACATTGTCTATCTGGAGGTATTTTCTCAAGACAAAGATTAATAGGATTCGTATGCCAGCAATATGGCAAAGATATGGTATCGCCAGTGTCTTCTTATGAAAGGCAGTGGGGCAGCAAGCACAGGTGGGTCCACATCCTCTGCCCTGGGTTCTTTGTAAGAGTTAGTTGACGCCTCTTCAAGTTCATGGATATAGTAAAACTGCTAGGGAGTTTTCGGGTTGTATTTTCGTCCCAAAGAGCACACCCAGCTAGTAAACATTATAATCGAGATATGGCCAGTTGACAGTGGAAGAGAGAGGAAAAATAACTCCAGTCGGCAGCATTGTTGAAGTAGATAAACTTCTGGCATGATTCATGGTTGTTTTTATCACGTGCACATTTACAGTCAAAGTGGGGTAAAGCCAGTCACAGTTCTGGTGAACCAGGACAGTTGGCCAAACACGCATCCTTGGGGTTTAGAAATATAAGCACATGCTGGATAGCATAAAACAACATTAGAAATCCTTTTATTGTTGAATCCCAAGGCTCTTGGTATGTTTGAAGTTGCATCTCTACAGTGTGCTCTGACCCCCAAAGGTTTTGTGAAAATTTGCCCTTGGGGATTAACAAAGTATACCAAAGAAAAAAGTAAATGGATAGGCACAGAGGTTACTCTAAATTTCCCAAATCTGAACATAAGTGGGCACCCCACCTTCTGCCAGATGATACAAGAATGAACTCTGATCCCCAAGACTTTATATTAGATTAGCTAAGTTTGAGAATGTCATGTTGCATTATTTCACTTGGACTGTTCACCTGTTTGCTGAATAAAGTGTCTTGTGCCGAAGTTTGGTCTGTCAAGGACATCTTACACAATATTGATTGATTCAGGCTTATAATGCACACACAAATGTGTTGCGTACACATTGCTCAAAGGCAGGCAAGCCTTACTTATATAAATGTTCATACTATTGTAAATTTCTTGAAAGCAGGTGAATGAGACGCAGGACAAGTTCATTTAATCTGGTGCAGCATCTCCATGCATGTTGTTTTAATTGAGTACAAACCCGCTAGCCACACCAAACTTACATGATTACCAGGTAACTTTTAAGAGTAGCAGAATAAACGCAAATCTGAAACGTGTTCTTGGTGGGTGTGCAGTTTTTATATACACATTTGGTTCTCTGTCTTTATATGGAGTGACATTCTCAAAGTACAGCAGCGCTCGCAGTGTGTTTATTATCTGGCACCTCTGCCGACTTAGCGGAAATCTCAGTATGAACTGATGCCGTAGACGACAGAGAAAATTAAACTATTATCATTTTCCCTTCCCTTTAGCATTTTTGCATTCAGAGTGCCGGTGATGGATGGCTCTGCCGCTCCACAGCTTCAGGGTCACCCTGCCTGGGTCTGTGTGTCTTCTGTATCCCTCATTGCCACTGTCCCAAGACAGACATAGATGCTGTTAATCGGCTGCTCCAGATTGCCCCCTAGGCTGGTCAGCACTCTGTCCAGATTGTATCACCTCCTGTCAGATTCCTGCAGTGTTCAAAATATCTGGAGCAGATAAAACTCTGAATGGACGGACTTTTGTGATGTGCGTCAGGTCACTGGATGTAATCTTTTTGTTTTTTTTTCTTATACTAAATGTTAAAAAGTCAGTTCTGCACATACAAGCTATCTCAGCGGTTTAGCAGTATATAGTTCTATGTGAGCTAAAACCAGGGTGATATCTTAGAAAACCGTGATCAGAATCTTGTGTGTTTCCTCATAATCTGCCTTCCCCTCATGCAAAGGCATAAGATGGACCTGGTCTAGCATGTAGAACATCTTATATGGCCCTGCGGTGGGCTGGCGCCCTGCCCGGGATTTGTTCCTGCATTGTGCCCTGTGCTGGCTGGGATTGGCTCCAGCAGACCCCCCGTGACCCTGTGTTAGGATATAATAGCAGGTTGGGAAATGACTGACTAACTGACTTCTTACATGTAAGGCTGCCATGGTGATGTGTTCTGTTTTATCTGTTTTACTCGGATCACAGCTTTTAGAATTAGAATCAAACACTGAAATGTAATAAGCATATCATGGGCCACACTTCTCAATAACTGCATAACAGTAGCACTACTTTAAAACTCCAGAAGGCTGTCTTCATTCAAATATATGACATCTCCTCCTCTCCTAAGATTATACTGCTTCATTATTAGTGTAGCAGACTACCAGGGACCTTGTCCCACTGGGACACCTGGAGAAGGGAAGGACCAGGAGAGGGGCAGTATCTTCCCTGAGGCACAAGAGGGAAGCCCCCCTGGATTACATCAGGGTCACGGATGAAGACCTTGGAAGCTCAACCCTGTTGGGGTCCATGGCCTTTGCCAGGGGATGCCTGGACAATCCCGGAGTCCTGGATGGCAGCACTTCTGCCACACCAGGAAGTGCTGCCAAAAGAGGAACCGAGTGCACCTGGTGTGTTTCTGGGAGCCCATGCAGCACTTCCGCCACACTAGGAAGTGCTGCGGGAGGTTCATCGGGGTGCACCATAAAAGGGGCCGCCTCACTCCATTCGAGGAGCCGGAGTCGGGTGGAAGAGGACAGAGCTTGTGAGGGGTGGAGTAGAGGGGGCAATAGAGAGAGAAGAAGAGAAAAGACTGTGAGCTTTACTGCTGATTTGTGTATTGTTTGGTGCTGTGTGCAGGAGTAGAAATAAAAGTGTGTGTTTTGGGACTTGTGGCTGTCTCAGTGTCTGTGTGTGTCTGGGCTTCTTTCATATTAGGTGACTTGGTAATTCCACATTGAGTCTGTGTTAGTGTATGAGTGGGCCCTTTGTTGGACTTGCATCCTGTCCATGAACGGTTTCCCACTTTGAGCCTTGGATAGGCACTGACCCATTGTGACTGTGAAGATGACTACTCAAGTTAGAGAATGTGATATTGTGCAATTTCATTCAAACTTTTATTATTAATTTATAAAAAACTATTTAACAGTTGCTTGGGATCGTAAAAAGTGTCAAGCAATTAAATTATGATCTTGCGATATGTTGGAAAACCTCTTAAGATTATGGTCATCGTTGACTAGTTACAAATTTTCTAGCATTCCTCTACTTTGGAAATTCTTCAAACCTGAGGGAGTCGTGTCTAAACAATAGAAAATCGCTGGGCTGTCTCATTGCAAAGGTAAATTGTAGTACAATTCTGAAATAGATGATGTCTCAGTTTCCTACTGTGAGTTGAAGAATACCTTAATTTGCCATTCACTTGTATTGAATGAGAATTACTGCAGTGGGCTGGTGCCCTGCCCAGGGTTTGTTTCCTGCCTTGCGCCCTGTGTTGGCTGGGATTGGCTCCAGCAAACCCCCGTAACCCTGTAGTTGGGATATAGCAGGTTGGATAATGGATGGATGGATGAATGAGAATTATTTAATAATAAAACAATTTTTTTAGTTTTCTGTTAAGATTCTATTATTCAGTGATTTTGAATGTGTTAATTAATCAATCATTTACAATTCACTTTTTTCTCAACGTTTGACCTTTGATTTTTCCTATAATCCATCCATTTAACAGTCAATCCTAGCTGCTTTGTTTATCTTGTCAGTCAGTCATCCATTCATCCGTTTCTTGAACCCTTAATCTATCTTCATTGTCACAGAAAGATGGGAGATTATCTTGGCAAGGACCGTACATGGATTGGGCACCAGTCCACCATAAGGCATACCCATCTAATGTAAAGTTTCTTTAATTTATGTAGGATGAAATGAGGAGAATCCTACATGAACAAACAAGATTATGCAAAAATAAGACACTTTAATTCGATCAGTCATTTTCCAAACCAGTTTAGTCTAATACAGGGCCGTGAGGAGGCTTAGCTAACTCCTACCTGCTTCGGGTACAAAGGCAGGAACCACCACTGGACAAGAGGCCACAGTCTGTCATAGGAATAGCTCCCTCACCATTCAAGTCAATGCAGTTTGTTCTCACTTCTACTTATGAACCCAGACTACTATACAACAATGTCTCATGTACTGTAGTATAAAAAGCAATGAGAGGCAGTAAACTTGGAACATAATTTTAAATCATAAACAAGAAAAAAAATCATGCTCTCTCTCTCATCTATCTATATGTAGTGTGTGCGCATGCTTATACGTATGTATGCTTGTTTGTGTGTGTGTGTGTATGTATGTATATATATATATATATATATATATATTGTGGAGGACTGCCGGCTTCCCAGGCTGGTCCGCACACCCAGGCCGCCAGGAGGAGCTCTCCCGACAGCAGGATCGTGCCCCGAGGTTCAGCAGGGCCTTATGGACTCTGTAGTGTTTATACACAGTCCTTGGGGACCACCAGGAGTCGCTGTGGGGGGACTTATGGGCTCTGTTGTGCCTTATGACCCAGGAGTACGTCACGGTCATGTGACGGGAAGGAATGGCGTGCTCCCGGGGTGAAATAAGACTGATTGCCCTGACCCGGAAGGAATAAGGAACTGTGGACTGCTGGGACAGGAACACCTCCGGGTCAGGGGCTATAAAAGGACGGTGCCTCAGTCCAGACACTGAGCTGAGCTGGGAGGTAGAGGAGCAAGTGTCTGGGCGAGGAGGAGAGAGATTATTGTGTTTATAACTTATGAGTAGTGTGGAAGGTGCTTGGTGCACTGAAGAACGTAATAAAAACGTTGTGGACTTTTACCTGTTGTCTGGAGTTGTACCTGAGGGTTCAAGGGTGCACTACTGCCCCCTACTGCCACACTATTTATATATATATATATATA
>JANRMT010062810.1:20128946-20146052 GCA_026402145.1 Polypterus bichir lapradei | reverse complement strand
ACATACATACATACACACACACAAATTATATATATGTGTGTGTCTGTGTATGTATGTATGTATATGTGTGTGTATATATGATGTAGATAGGTATGCATATATATATATATGTAGATATGTATATAGATATGTATTTTGATATATATATATATATATATATATATATATATATATATATACACACACAACAATTACATTAACAATCATGTTACGTTATTTTTAAAATTTTTCCTTTTCTTTTTCATACCTTCTTTAACACACTACTTCTCCGCTGCGAAGCGCGGGTATTCTGCTAGTACTGTATATATTATCATCCAGTTGACGTTCGGATCGTTTCTGGTGTGCAAAGCAACCGACAGTTTTATCGTGAAAACTCTGGACTAATATTTGCTTGTTGTTTAATGTTTGTTTTTGTTAACTATGTTTTCATCTTACATTATTCTTATTGTAACAATGTTGTAGTGGTAATAGAATTAAATCAACCTAATAATGATATTAATTGACGTTTTTTTTCTCATCGTCAAAAATTCTGCATGTAAAAACATATTACTATACAACAAAACAAAAATTAATCCGTCAAGTTGTGTTTTATTTCATTATATTTTTTATCATCCAGTTGACGCTCGGATTGTTTCTGGTGTGCTCCGTAAACGCAACCAACAGTTTTACCATGAGAAATCCGTGGTATTATTTGTTTGATGTTTAATGTTTGTTTTTGTTAAAATCTTACGGTCTTGTATGTATATTGTCATCCAGTTGACCCTCGGAACGTTTCTGGTGTGCTCCGTAAAAGCAACAGACAATTTTATCGTGAAAAATCAGTAGTATTATTTGTTTGTTGTTTAATATTTGTTTTTGTTAAGTATATTTTCATCTTGCATTATTCTTATTGTGATAGAATTAAATCAACCTAATGATAATATTAATTGACTTTTTTTTCTCACCGCTAATCATTCTGCATGTAAAAACTACACCACAAAACAAAAATTAATCTGTCCAGTTATGTTTTTTTTTTTAATTATATTTTTCTCAAACAATTAAAAAAATGTATTTTCTTTCCTTGCACCGCCGTGTATTTCAGCTATTTACAACTATTAAAAACATAATAACTGATCATATAAGTATTCACTTTTATTTGGACGGTCCAACTTCTGGTGTAACTCCGTTATAAGGTGATTGAAAAGCTCATGTCTGGGAATGGAGATATTAAAGTCACTGAATACCCATTTAAATTAGTCATGAAGACATGGAAAGAGTATGGCAGAGCTGTAAATCTGCCTGAAGAAGGCCATCCACAATGGATCACGCAAGAAGACGAGTAGTGAGGGAGGCCACCAAGAGACCTGAAGGAGGGGGTGAGAATGGAGAGGCCGTACAGACAACACTTATTGCACAAGTGATTTACCAATCACAGCTTTATAAGAGAGTGTTGGAAAAAAAGAAAGAAAAAAAACGACATCTCAGCAGTGGCCAAAGATTGAAAAGGCTCTGCAGACAACAACTGTGCCTTGGTACTTCACCTGTCACGGCTTGATGGGATTGTGGCAAAGAGAAAAAACACACAGGACATCTCAGCAAAAGACACCCGAGAGACTATGAAGTCAGCAAGTAGAGGGCTCTCTGGTCCGATGAGTCCAAAATTGTACTTTTTGGCCATCAGACTAAACGCCATGTTTAAATACAGCACATTTTCAAAAACACATCATTTCTGCAGTTATGCATGGTCAGGACAGGCTGTGGAGACGCTTCTCTGCATCGGGCCCTGGAACGCTTGTTAGGGGAAATCCTGGAGAAAATCCTGATGTGGTCTGCAAGAAATTCCTTGGGAGAAAGTTAGTTTGTTTTCCAGTAAGACAGCAAATCCAAGTATAAAGCCAAAGCTCTACAGTATTGGTTTCAAAACATCAATGTGAATGTCCTGGAGTGGCTGAGGCAGAGTCCAGATCTCAACCCAATTGAGAATTTGTGACTGGTCTTGATAAAGGCTGATCGGTCACGATCAACATGACACTTACCAGAGCTTGAGCAATTTAGCAAAAAAGGAAAAACTGCAGCCTTCATTTGTGCAAAGCTGGTAGAGAAATACCTGTGTACACAACTCGGCGCTGTCATGGCTGCCAAAAATTCCAATAATGATTTGAAGAGGGGATCAGTTATTTTGTGTTTTATTTAATTTAGACCACATTGCAATGATCAGTTTTCACTTTGACATTAAAGATTTTTTTTATCAGTGTCATAAAAGCCAAACTAATTCCACTTAGTATTGTATAAAAATAAAATGTAAAAATTTGAATACTTTTTTTAGGCACTTTTGAAGGAAAAACTGGTGTCCCAGCTGGTGTGGTTCCCACTCTCTTACTAGGCCAGGAAGCCTTAATAACCGAAGATCAGGGATGGAATAGCAACATTTCCTTTCCATGGAAGGACTTTACAGTAGTTACAGCAGGGCTGGCACCCTAAAAACAACTGAGTGACAACCGGGATGGACTTGGAAACAGGGAAAGACAGCACAGTTGGTGACTGCCATCTATGGGCAGAGACTTCCCCTGTACACTGCTTGGCAGCATCCCATCTGGCAAGCTCCATTATGGATGCCTGCAGAGCAGCATGGGAGTTGTGGTCCCATGTGATGACCAGTGCGATTATTTTTATTTTTTTTATGCTGTGGTGTGCTGGGTCCACCAAATCAACAAGCTAATTAAAACAACAGGGTCAATAATGGGACACATTCTGGGCCCCTGGATGTATTAGCAAAGGAAAGAATTAAAACTATGTGCCATTATGAACAGTTCCACACATCCTCTTACTGACATACTAACTCTGAGGACTTTAGGCAATGAATCATTCAGTTGAAGTGGGTCAAGGAATGCAATGGGGGGGCTCCCTTATACCAACAGCAATATGTCTGTATGGCACCTGACTGGGACTGCCAAGTCTGAAGTTTTCTTTCTTTTTGCAATTCTATTCCTTTTTAGCCATTCTGGTTTGTGTTCAGACCATTTGTGTGTGTGTGTGTGTGTGTGTGTGTGTGTGTGTGTGTGTGTGTGTGTGTGTGTGTGTATTTATTTATTTATTTAAAGAACCAAAAAGCTTACTTTTCCCCTGGGGACACATTTCTATCTATCTATCTATCTATCAATCGATCGGAACATACCTTCCATAGTACATCTGAGATATAAGACATATTTGAGCGTTTAAAAATTGTGATTTTCTTTCTGTCTGCTGCCTTGGCTGGTGGGGACCAAACATCCTATCCTCTGCTGTTTTTACTTTCTGTCATCCTGACAAGTGAACCCTATTATCAAGTCTGTTTAGGGCTTCTTTGGCCCTTTTCCTGTCTCTTTGAACAGTATAAAATGTATTGTCTTATTTGCTTGACACCACTAGCTGGCAGCCAAGTCTGCACTCCTATAAGAAAATACACCAAATTAGAAGAATGGAAAATTCACATTATGCTTCTTGATTTTTATCTTCTTCAAATGGTAGGCCATTCTGAAATTCCACATTTCTTTCCACAGAAGTCTGACCTACTACCATTTTGCTGTCTTGAACTGTCCGTGCATGTGGCTCATGCATTTTGTAGCTAATATAATAACCATGAACCCTTTTTAACCCTAAATATTGACCTGCAGGCTCTCTTGAAAGATGCATTTCCTCAGCTATACCGCATCTTCTCTCCTTGCTTTCATTTTTTATTTTTATTTTTTACCCTTCTCTTCTATTTTTGCATAGATTTTTTTTTCCACTCATTTACAAATACTGCATTTATTTTTCCTAATTTTCCCTTCAAGACAACTGGGTTAGTTGCCAGTGGATAAATAATGTATAAAGCAGACATTATTACAATCTGATAAGAAAAAAATACAGATGTAATTTCTGTAAATTATTCTGTGATGTTTTTGAGAAAGTGGATTATTATAATGAATAGTCTAAATGGTGGTGCAGTGCTAAATGCTGATGTCTTGTAGCTACAGATATATGGATCACTGACATTGCAGAGTTTGCAGATTTTCTTCTTGTAAGCTTTTGTTTGCTGTGAATTATTTGGTTTCCTCCCTCAACAATATGTGATCTTTATTTTATACAGTGCCCTCAATTATGTTTGGTACAAATATGCACCTTTCCTTGATTTACACTTGTGTTCCATGGTTTAACATTACAAATCAAACAGTTAACATGAGATTAAAGTAAATAATTTGGTCACACCATGTCACACCATGTCCAAATGACAACACTTTTTCTCCATGACCCCCTCATTTCATGGCACCATAATGTTTGGCACTCAACGATGGCAGGTCTGTTAAAATAACTGTCATATTTAAATCTGCCTCGCAGTTAGGAGACCTGGGTTCGCAGGGTAGGTGCATTGGCGATCCTAAATTGTCCCTAGTGTGTGCTTGGTGTGTAAGTGTGTGTGTGTGCGCCCTGCGGTGGGCTGGCGCCCTGCCCGGGGTTTGTTTCCTGCCTTGTACCCTGTGTTGGCTGGGATTAATAATAATAATAATAATAATAATTCTTTGCATTTATATAGCGCTTTTCTCACTACTCAAAGCGCTCAGCAGTTGCAGGTTAAGGGCCTTGCTCAAGGACCCAACAGAGCAGAGTCCCTTTTGGCATTTTACAGGATTCGAACCGGCAACCTTCCGATTGCCAGTGTTGATCCCTAGCCTCAGAGGCACCACTCCAGCAGACCCCCGTGACCCTGTAGTTAGGATATAGTGGGTTGATTAATGGATGGATGGATGGATATTTAGTTCTTTGTCGCACATCCCTGCCATGCAATGACTGTTGATTCATAGACATCAGCAGGTGCTGAGGATGTTCTCTGGTGCTGCTCTGACAAGCCTCTAATGTAGCCATCTTCAGATTCTCCTTATTTGGGTTGCTTGTCCCCTTAAGTTTTCTCTTCAGCATGAGGAAGGTCTGCTCAATTGGATTTAAATCTGGTGACTGGCTTGGCCAGACAAGAATTTTACATTTTTAGCCTTGAAAAACTCCTGTGTTGCCTCAGCAGTATGTTTGGATCATTATCTTGTTTTAGGATGAAGTGCCACCCAGTGAGTTTGGAGGCCTTGACTGAAACTTGAGCAGACCAGATGTTTCTACACACCTCAGAATTCATTGTGCATCTGCTGTCACCAGTTCCGTTATCAATGAAGAGAAGTGTGCCAGTCAGGATCTGTGGCAGCCATACTTACCCAAACCATAACACCCCCAGCAGCAGGCTTAACAAATGAGGTGGTTTGCTTTGGATCTAAGGCAGTTCCTTTTCATCTCCACAGTTTGCTGTTGCCTCCATTCTGATAAGGTTCATCTTTGTCTCGTTTGTCCAAAAGACCTTTTCCCAGAATTCTGCAGGCTCCTTCAAGTCCTTTTCCACAAACTGTAATCTGGCCATCCTGTTATTGTGGCTAACTAGTGCTTGGCATCTTGTAGTGTGGCCTCTGTGTTTCTGTTTCTTCTGTGACACATCTCCTCCTGAAGTCTGTTTCTGGTCTGTTGCGCAGGTATTTGAGGCTTTATCTTGACCAAAGTGAGGATTCTTCTGTCATCAGCACTTGGGCCTTCCTTGGCCTGCCAGTCCCTTTGTAATTATGGAATTCACCAGTGTGTTCTTTCTTCTTAATGATATTCCAGACAGTTGGTTTTAGTCATCCTAATGTTTTTATGGATGTCTTCAATGGTGGTGTTCTTGGTTTTCAACCTCATGATGGCTTCTTTGACTTTCATTGGCACAGCTCTTCTCCTCTTGTTGAACAATGGCAACTACAGACTTCAAAGGGTAAAAGCAAGCCAAGGTATCTTATGAAGCAACGAAACACGCCCAAGGAATCACAAACACCTGTATTACCAATTGTTCCAAACGTAATGGTGCCCTGAAATGGGTGGACCATTTAGAAAAAGTATTGTCATTTCTACATGGTGTGACCAGAATTTTTACAAAATTCCCTTAAAGTCTGCAATGTGCACTTTAATCACTTTAAATCATTTCATTTGTAATTTTAAAATGGAGCAGAAAACAGGTAAATCAAGGAAAAATGCATCGTTGTCCCAAACATTGTGGAGAGTACAGATAGACGTCAAGATACTATCTGAGCTTTACGACCATTTGACTTACGACTGCTCCAACGTTTTGTGGGTAAATGTCAGTTTTTGCCAACTCCATATCTGTATGCCGTGACTCATTCATCTCGATCTTTGTTTATTACCTGCAGCGGTTTTCACTATGCTCAGTTACATTTGTCTTACATTTAAACAAAAAAGGGCAAATGATCTAGACACCAAAGTGAAAGTGATCAAGCAGTTTAAGGAAGAAAAGAGAGCAAATGCGATTGCATGTGACTTTAAGTTATCCCACTGTAACCGGTGTCTGTCTTATGGTGCTGTACTGCTACACTTTGGCTTTGAATCCGGTTAACCTTGGAAGCTTCTGCTTTGTGCGAACCACTACAAAGTGATAATGCAACCACACCGAACTCCTTTATTTGTAAATGTTTATTATTAACAGGCTGAAATGTTAAAATAGAAGACATATGAATGCTCAAACTCTGCTGGTACAATTCTGTCTCTTAACACTGGGAGAGGCTCACACTGATGACGTAACATTACACAGACAAAGAGAGGATTTGTGAAGCTGTTAAAGGTTCATCACCCATGTGAGCAACAGTGATAATGAAACGAAGTAATAAAATATAAAATAATTTACAAAAATGATAGAAAAACTACAGAATGTGCTAAGAATGATTATATATAAAAAAAAAAGATATAAAACAAACAATTTCACCTAAGGGTCTTATTATGTAGTACTATATATACGGTCAGGTTTGAATACATATACCAGTCCAGATCGACTTATGACCGGTCCATCGGAACTGAACGTGTCGTAAATCGACGGCTGTCGTTTTTTCTGTTAAGTAACAGAAAAATAACATCTGCTTAAAGTGAATACTAAAAAATAAAAATTCAAACATTATTCTACCAATACCAGGTAGTAACAAACAAGTGCTTTAAAGTTGGCCTTGTAAAAACATCCTTAAAATCAAGCCTGTTGGCAGATCAGCTTTGTGACCTTTGCTATTGTGTGATTTTTATTTTCATTGATAAATGGAGTAGACACTACAGTAGCTAGTTATTGAAAATAAGTAATAATTTATGGACAAGTCAAATTTAAATTTTCATTTCAACAAACTCCTGATGCATTAGTTTTCTAAAATTCTCCTCCTTTTTGAGTTTCCTGCTACTTTAAGGCTGTGTTTGGGCAATCCAATTTGTCAACTAAAGATTAATTCATTATTTTAGAGTTCCTTTAAGACCACCTTTGTTTAACTATTCTTAAGGTCTTATATAAGAGGTCAGACTGTGTGCTATTGATTATGCCTGCGCATACTAACCTTAAGTGCAGTAAGTACTCGTAACTCATTCACACCCCTGTTATCATTCACTTATGTGCAATACTGTATGTGCTTTCACTGCATTTGTCATATTTCAGTTGGTATGCTGTTGAGCAGTACCTTGCCTTCAAAAAACCCAATTAAGAGTACAAATTTAGTGTCGTTTTCAGCAATTAAGTACTCTCTTGTACCCACCCTTCCAAATACTTATCTCATGGATTATGTCTGTTAATGCATTACCTGTCATATCACTGAAGAGAAATCGGTCATGTGCTTCAGTTACAGCTGAGCCATATAAATGTTGTGTTAAAGTAGTTTGAAAAAGTAACTAAACACAGTTTATTTTTAATGATACAATACAATATAATACAATTTATTTTTGTATAACACAAAATCACACAAGAAGTGCCACAATGTGCTTTAACAAGCCCCTAGGGGGTAAATACAATACAATACACAGAACAGAACACAAGTAATCCTCAGTATAATATAATAGTGAAATAGAAATACAGGTCAAATTCCGTTATAACGAAGTTCCAGGGACCTAAAAAATATTTCTTTGTAATGAAAATTTTGTAGTAATGAGATTCTGTATTTCTCACTAAAGTGCTTTCTTTAACTTGCGTCATGGCATTTGTAATCATTTCAATAGCTTCTTTTGTGTTAATTGTAATCTCCTCCTGTCTACAAGTTATGGTGACGAGAATTTTTCTCAGCATTTCCTTGCGATAATACACTTTCAGGGTACGAATGATGCCCAGATCCAATGGTTGAAGCACCATTGAGTGGGTGAGAGGAATTCAACTCGAACATTATCTAAATGTGGAAGCATGTTGTGGGCAGCACAATTATCAATTTAGAAGCTGAATCATCCTTTTCTTCTTCATATTATGAGGTTTCTGTACTCTTTTGTGACCCCACCCAACGGGACGACATGCTGAAGTGTTTCCCAAAGCACGATTGCCGGGTCTGTGGAAGATTGTTTGTCCATTGGTGGTGCAGGGCAACCGCAGGGTCACAGCGCTGCAGCGGAGCACCACGGAAACAATTCCGAAAAGATTAGGGTCGTGCTATAAGTCCCTGTCTTGCACCCCAAAACAAAAGGCTGAGTCTCAGTACTTTAGCAAAACCAGCTTTATTCAGCTTGAAACAGGAACAGCAGAGTTATTTATTGTAGCATGATCTACCACTGTCCTATACACAGACACAGCAGTCAGGTAGGATTGTGACCTGGTTAGTGGCCAAGTAATCCTGTGCCCAACATTTGCAATGTTCCTTGCATCACCCATTGAGATCTTTTCGGAGTTGCTTCGGCGTCGAGCTGCAGCAGCGCTGTGAGCCTGCGGTTGCCCCAGCTTTCACAGAAGCGGTGATCGCACCTTGGGACGCTCTTCAGGGTGTCATTCCATTGGGGGAGGTCCCAAAAGAGTTTAGAAAACTCACAACAGTGAATTTGCTTTTTCTTGAATGAGTGGCGCACTAATAAGAATGTTTTTTGAATGAGTATCACTGAACCACATAAAAAGTGCTTTTTCGATGTCTTCAAATGCAGCAGTTCACATACGTTTGCGTTGAGGCCCAAGGTTTGTAACCCACGATTTTTCTTCTTTTTTTTGCTCGGTTTTTCAAGAAAGTTGACAGTGTCAATGGCAAAATTCCAAATTCACTGGCAATGTCTTTTTTTCTTTTTGCCGTAATTGAGCGCTAGCAAAAATGTCCTTTTTTTTTTTTTCCTAATGTGAACTGTTGTCATTTTGTCAGGTCTGCCATTTCTCTAGGTGGGTGACAATGAGTTTAAATTCCCATGGATGTTTTTCAAATGTTGACGATCAATAAGCAAAAGGTATCACTGAAAACCACAGAAAACAAACACAGCATAAAAACAGTACGAGGAAAGTTCGAAGAAAGGAAAAATGTATATACATTTCTGTTTGGGGATTATTGTGCACAACTGAGCTGCGACCACAGAACTAACTGCTCTGTGGGGGATTCATTCAGGCATTTCAAGGTCTTTTGGGCACTTCGTTGTAATGAAAGTATCTGCTGAATGTATTTCATAGTAATGAAATTTCTATAAACTCTGTCATATGGGAAAACTGTCGGGACCATAAAAATAGTTTGTTGTAATGAAAATTTTGTTGTAAAGATATTTGTTTTAATGGAATTTTACCTGTATTACAAGTACAGAGCAAAATTTAACAGTAGATGATATCACATAATACGATTTGGATTAATGATCATATGGATATCTTATTTAGCCACTTCTGATAACTTATCACAGGTACACAGCCACATGGTTTGTAGTGCCTTGTTTTACCTCCTACAGCTGTAGCTGCCCTGACTGTGTGGAGTTTTCCCTGCATACCCTGACTTTCCTCCCCATTTCTGATTACCCCATATGAGTGTGCATGTTTGTACCACTGTGGTAACTGGGCAAGAAGAGCTTTGCTCAGGGAGGTGATCAAGAACTCAATAGTCACTCAAATAGAGTCCCAGAAGTCCTCATCTAAAAAGTGTGGTGCCTCACACGAGTCTCAACCAGTGCAGACAGAATAGGCATCTGCCCCCCATGGAACTGAACTGAATTAGCTGCTTAGAAAATAACTGGATTGGTAGATGGACAACTGTAGCAAATGTATTCTCACTACCATTTCAGACTCTCTCATTTAAATGCATAAAGTGGCATGCAGAAGTTTCGGTACCCCTGCTTAAAATGTCTCTTACTGACAGAAGAGGAACTAATCACCGAAAGGCATAAAGTTAAAGATGACACATTTCTTTTCAGCATTTTATGCAAGATTAGTGTATTTGAGGTCTCCGTTAACTTTTCCCAAGGTGGTCTCAGGCCTTCATTAGCTCATTAGGGCTATGAGTTGTTCACAGTCATCATTAGGAAACCCCAGTTGTTGCAAAATGTAAAGCTTTATAAATTCTCTGACTCCTCAAACCTTGTCCACAACAAACAGCAGCCATAGCCTCCTCTAAGAAGTTGCCTAGTGCTCTGCAAAATAAAAGAATTGATGCTCACAAAGCAGGAGAAGGCTACAAGAAGATGGCAAGCGTTTTCAGGCAGCTGTTTCCTCAGTCTAGAAATAGCAGTTAACAGGAACGGTGGAGGTCAAGTTGAGGTCTGGAAGACCAAGAAAACTTATTGAAACAGCTGCTCGTTGGATTACTAGAAAGACAAATAAAAAATCCCATTTGACTGCAAGAAACCTTCAGCAAGATTTAGCAGCCTCTGGAGTGGTGGTGCTCTGTTCTACTGTACAGTGACCCCTGAACAAATATGACCTTCATGATAGAGTCATCAGAAGAAAACCTTTCCTGTGCCCTAGCCACAAAATTCAACACCTAAAGTTTGAAAATGAACATCTAAACAAGCCTGATGCATTTTGGAAAATGGACTGATGACGTCAAAATATAACAGTAGTTATAGGCGGTCACATACTGTCAAAATCGCAATTAGAGCTGTCAATCAAAATGATTTATGACATTTAAGCCCCGCCCCCTATGACGTCACACCGGAAGTCCCACCCCGATGACGCAAGACCGGAAGTCCCGCCCCGTCGCCTCCTGATGACGTCACGCCGGAATTCCCCGGCTTCGGATTGGTCCAGGGCCCCCCGTCCCCGCCCCGACTCCTCCTTGAACCCGCCCCTGGCTCCTGATTGGTCGAATAAACTGTCAAGGGTCCGTTTGATGGATGCCTGACCTCTGGTTGAACCCGCCCCGCACATGCCGGGTGAAATAAAACTGTCAAGGTCCGTTTGATGGATGTCTGACCGCTGGTTGAACTCCCCACCGCCCCCCCTCTCCCGAAAGACAAGCCCGGGCATGTTACAGCCTTTACCTCGACAAGCTCAGACATGCCCGGGCCTGTCCTGACTAGCTCAGACATGCCCGGGGGCTGCCTCGGCCCCCGCCCTTTCTCTGGCACAAGCCCAGACAGGCCCGGGGCCTGTCCTGACCAGCTCAGACAGGCCCAAAGTCGCCCTGCACCAGTCCCAGCACGTTCACGAAATTAAAATATCTATCTCATCTTGGCTTCTCTAAGTCAAGCTGCTTTTTTGCCCCTCACACAGACAACCAATTGTCAGCTGGAAGACACGGTCTGAGCCAGCCAGCCAGTGCGATCGCACCCTGTTTCGGTCCCCGTGGGTCAGGCTGTACCTGACGGGCAGCCTTCCCACACTTCCCAGCCACTTCTGAAAGGGCGGAATAAAACAGCCAAGCATTTTGTAAAGACTCTGACCGGGAAATTGGAATCTAGGCCCCAGGTCCCAGCGTTGTACCTGGGCCGAGCTACCTTATAGCCTCTCCTGCTTTGGGTAAGAACCCCTGTATCTATTATTTAAAATATCTATCTCATCTTTGGTTCATCTAAGTCAAGATGCCTTTTCCATCTCACAGAAAATCCTAGAGAGAATCCCAGAGAGAAAGACCAAATGTCAGCATTTCTCAGTCAGCTTTTAACAGACCCCCCTGCGAACAGGCCCTGCTCTCTCTCTACATACAGAAAGGAAAGTCTGCACGCGTGCCGGCTCCTGAAGCTTTCAGAACGCTGACACGGGGCTGGTAAAACTCACCCTCACACCCCTAACTGCCGCGTGCCAAGCGCTCTCTCTCTGGTCGTTTCGAGCACCCATCCCCCCTTGAGACCATAAAGTCATGAGCTGTACTTCATTTTTAAAGTGAAGTTTAGGTTCCGGCAGGGATGATTGCATCCTTGAGCTGTGCAAATCATAGGATGACTCCCACGCCGCTGAGGAATTCTTTTGAGGTCCTTCGGGGAGTAAAGAATGGCACTTTGAAGCTGCTTATGTCATTTTTTCATCTCTTTTAAGGGAGTTTAGGACCATCCCTTATCTGGGCAACTCAAGGTCTGGCCGCAACAATATTCGGATCTAAATAGAGAAAGGACGCCGTGGCGTGTCCTGACCAGCTCAGATAAGCCCAAAGTCGCCCCAGCACCGATCCGAGGACGTTCCCATCCGTACCCAGCACCTGACGGTCGGCCTCCCCACACTGCCCGGTCCCCCACACTTCCCTGTCAAAAGCCTAAAAAGCGAAGTATTTTGTCCTCATCTTTGCTTCAAACTAAGTCAAGCTGCTTTTTATCCATCTCACACACAGATAACAAACTGTGAGATCAAAGACACGGTCTGAGTCAGTCAGCGTGATCGCACCCTGTTTCTGGGCCCCGCGGGGTCAGGCCACACCTAGCGGCCGGTCTCCCTACCACTTCCCAGCCACTTCTGAAAGTGCTGTATCAAAAAGCCAAGCATTTTCTTCGGTTCTATCTATGATTTTAATATGAACACGCAATTAAAATATCTATCTCATCTTTGCTTTATCACTTACAGGTCCTTCCTTTTCTATCTCACAGAAATTCCTCAACCAACATTGAATCAGGTTTCCCAGTGACAGACTCTGCAGTAAAAACATTCTTAGCAATGAAGCAGCCCCGCTTTTAGCAGACCCCCTTGCAAGCAGGCCTGTGTGCTCTGTCTCTCTCTCTCTCTCTCAGAGCGAACACATGGGCTGAGACAGTCCCTGCTGCAGCGTGGAGCGCGATCGCCTTCACATAGTTGTGTGCTTCAAGCACCCATCCCCTCTGGGTGAGCCCCTGCGAGTTCGCCCGCTTGTCAGCAGCTGTCTGTAAACTCCCCTACCCCCATATGTCAGCGGGCTCGAGACCGCGCAGACCCTCTGTCTATGACGGATGGATCTTTTAAAGTTAAGGGCTTTTTAAAGATTAGCTTGTAAAGCTTGAGATAACTGCTAGTTCAGCCCTTTAAAAATCAAACATAGTAAAATAATATGCCGCAGTTCCCTTTTAAATCACGTTTGAGATGTCTAGCCTGGGCTGATTGGTGGCTGATATCAAAAATGTTCACATATATACAGAGCTTAACCTTAGGGCTTATTGTCCGGGGTCTGTCTAAAAATCAGACAAAAGAAACCTCTCTAAATACACTTGTGCATTTCAACGGATATTTATAAGAAAGCAGGTTTTCTACCTTATCCCAGTTTTGTACGTGCATGTAAAAGCACTTACTGTTACACTAGTGCAAAACTTTGATATTTTCTGTCTACTCAAAAAACTAAAATTATTTCTAATTACACAGGTGATAATTAGAAATCATTTTACTATTTTTAATTAAAAAGTTAAAAACAGAAAAGCCCAATTATGATTTTTGTTTTGTCATGCTAGGGCCCTAGGGTGACACTTTTCCCCTTTATACTCTTACTTATGTAGACCTTAAAACAATTCTTACCAAAATAGTTCATCACTTCCCAATTCCTGTAACTTCAGGTAATTAGACAGAGCTCCATGACAGGCAAGAGAAGATTATAGGTCAAATACACAGTGTCATAAAATAAAATAAAGTGTGAACACCGCACAGACCTCTGCCCATGACGGATGGATCTTTTAAAGTTAAGGGATTTTTAAAGATTAGCTTGTAAAGCTTGAGATAACTGCTAGTTTAGCCCTTTAAAAATCACACATAGTTAAATAATATGCAGTAGTTCCCTTTTAAATCACGTTTGAGACGTCTAAAAAAATCTAGCCTGGGCTGTATAATTTGTAAGTATATTACTTAATATAATTTGTATAACAATCGATCTAAAACAAGACCTTTTTCTATTCAAACTCACCCCACATTTTAAATACAGGTATCTTCAGCTGACCCTAAGGAAACATCTTGTGGAAGCAAGCGGCCTGCATGGCTCAGGGAACGGGTGATGGTTCCAGCACGGGCCGATTTCACACTTCAGCTAAATCAGGTTTCCCAGTGACGGACTCTGCAGTAAAAAGCAGTTTTAGCAATGAAGCTGATTTCCCAGAGAGAAAAACCAAGTGGCAGACGCAGTCAGCTTTTAGCCGACCCCCCTGCAAGCAGCCCCTGCTCTCTCTCTACACACAGAAAGTAAAGTCAGGCTCTGCAAGCACCCCATTTGGGGCAAGGACTCTGTGAGTTCGCTTGCAAACAACTGAGCCAGCCCGTTTCGAGCACCCAACCCCCAGCTGGGTGACCCTCGGAGAGCTCACCGGCTGGTAGTCTCAGGAATTTGTTAGGATTAGGTCATGTACAAACTCCACTTTGATTTATCACCTTTAAAGACATGGAGCAGTCTCGTGCTACAAACGCATTGTGTCTCTTTTGAACACTTCTGCCTGTAAAAGCTCTCTGTTCCTTCTGTGGCCTCAGGTTTAATATGGGCTTGCACCCAGGCTAATGAACAAGGTCCTGTACATGTCGAGATGCCATCCCATACCTGACGTCCCTTAAAATACATAAAATTTCTAGGTTACTCATTTTGTAAGAATAATATAATGAAGTTATTTTGAAAAGTAACCCCCCACCGCACAAGAGAGACAGATTCCACGTGTGTTTTAGGATTTGCTGCGGTCAGTGATTTTTAATTTTTTTGCTGAGCTCATTTCTATCACCTAGGAGCTATCTGACAAAGGAAAACTCTGTAAATACACTTGTGCATTTAAACGGAGATTTATAAGAATGCACAGGAGGCCATAGCGAGGTGTGCTGGTTTACCTAGAGGCTGGGGATGTCAGAAGCCCTTTTTGCACCTCTGAAGTTCATCGAACTAAAATCATGTTTTAAAAAGCAGCAGCTTTAGCTCATGCTAGTGACCTCATAAATGGGAGCCAACCGCTCAGCACGCTTGTATAGCTCACAAAATAGCAGAGCTAATTACTCTTTCTTCCTAAACTAATGATCAAATGTTCAGGTAATTCTTAATGAAACACTAAAGCGTTAGTGAACAAAAATACATGTTCAGTAGCCAAGTAAAACGACCGGTTGCTTTAACATGAAAATAAAGCATCTTTAGAAAATAAAACATCTAAAAGCATCTTTGTAAAGGTCCGATTTAAAAAACATTATAAGAAAGATCCTTGTTTCCAAAAGAGTTCTACCCATTTTTCCAACAGTTTTCTTGACGGATCTTTAGAAGCATTAGTGCCTTTCTGATCACATCCACCCTAAACAAAGCATAGAACTTAATTTCTGTACTCCTTTTAAATGATAATAGCCAGTATAAAGTCCCTAAAGGAACTGGAGACATCTGATATCTTCTATCCTATATCTTTTGTTGCCGGCCCAAGTCATTCAGATTCTGCTTACAACACAAATGTACGATTATTTTTTCTGAAATGGCCAAATCTTTGGCCTGCTAATCATGAAAAAATCATATTTTATTCCCATGACACTTTACTTGCATATTTTATTATACCTACTTAACTTGTATCGACATTTATTTATCTCTATATTTATTTTTCTGTATCAGAAGGTAGTTTAAGTTCATTTGTTTTGGGTTCAATAGATGTATTTTTCATATTTTCGATTCTTGTTTTCTTTTTTCACATCTTCGAGTCCCCCTTTTGTTACTTCGCGCACCTTAGTGGGGTCCGCCCAGAGTTTGACAACCACTGTGTAGGGTTTTATTTTGTAAAACACTCTACGGCATTTCAAGCTAAGTTAGATTCCCTTGTTTATTCAGCCGTCCATCGGTGTTCCATTTTTGTTATAAATTGTATTTAGTCTCTCTTTATTTACTAAACATTTTATATGATGATTAGAAAACAGTTATCTTGTTCAGGCTTTAATTTAAAACAGCATTTTCATCAACAGGTTATAACCACTTTGGTACTCACGGGGCTTTGTATAATACAACGTTTTAGAAATTCTGTGAATGCTTGGCAATAGCCTTCCATTTTACAGCAGTTATGATCCCCTGAAAATAAGATCGGTTATAATAGGTTATAGGAGCCTATACACTACAGGGCTGATGATGATTAGGCTTATTTTGGACACGTTAGGCCAATCAGGATGGAAAATGTTTTTAGTGACTAGTTACATCATATCTATTATACGAGTTCGCACAAGGATTAAAGTTTTACTAAAACTGTCTATCATTGAACTATCATTGAAAACTGCTTTTCCACTCTGTTTGTGAAAAGCTTCCTTGGTTTTAGGAGCATTCAGGGTCAAGGGGATGTAAGTTTGAACTGCGATTCCAAGTGTCTGCAAACGTCTTGAATACGAGTCCAAGGACCAGGGTTTGTGCAGGGATCATAGTCAGAGGCAGAGTTAAGCTAGACATTATTATTCCAAAATGAAACATTGACTCGCCCCTATCACAAAGATAAGACAGTACAAACTAAAATGTACAAATACTAAGTCGCAGAGGAGATTAAAAAACATCTTAAAACCGGATCACCCCAAGCTCACCGCACACTACAACAGAACCTACGTGTTCTGCGATATATTATCAGCTAAACTGTCATCTATGTAGGCAGTTCCACGGGATTGCAAAGAGTTGGGGAAAACATTATTTAACATCTGCTAGTATGAGGCTAATTAACATGAGCCGGTTATTGTTAGAATCTTATCTGGCACTAAAAGTGAGGCTTGTGTTCCTCCTGATTCAGGAAGAACATTAAATATTGGAGTTTAGAATATGAACTAGACTGGTAGTCTTGATGGTAAGGACATTTGTGCCAAAATAATTAAATAAAGTTAACTATGAAGTAAATAACCACATGAAAAAGTGGAGTGATTACAATTTGAAAAACTGCCGTGATGTATAAAAACATTTGAAATAAATAATAAGCTTTTTTTGACATGCGCAGTCTGGAATAGTCTAAACGTGTCTTAAAGAGTTCATTTTTAAATAAAGCTTAAAAAGG